>VUQK01042838.1:25728-36106 GCA_015106715.1 Bujurquina vittata
ATAAACATCCTAACATACTTGCAAAAACATGTAAACACTTAATATAAATGCAAATATCTATATACTTAACTTCTGTAACCACATCTCTATAAAATAGTTGAAACAGCAGGTTGAGGGGAAGGGGGAAAAGGGGCGGGGGTGTTGGGCTTTGACTGAGTAGGGGGTTGTGGCTGACACACCTCAGGGGCTGATGAAGGTTCAAGGTGTGTGGCCCTGCCTGTTGTAGTTCCTCTTAGCCTTGGATTTTGAAGGGTTAAAGGGCAAAGCACCTGATAATGCAGTCAACTGATGAAGCTGAGGCTGTAGAGGCGTGTCACCAGCAGGTGGTGTGTTCCCAGTTTCGGGGAGAGGTGCATTGTAAGGTCTGAGAGGATTATAGTGAATAATCTGAGACTTGTCCAATTGATCCAGGAGGTAATGGATCCTGTATGTGACACCAGGGGATTCATTATCAGAACCAAGGCACTCAAGTATCTCAAAGGGGCCCTTCCAATGGGGAGCAAGTTTCTGTTTTGCTGTAGTGGGGTCATTTAACCACACCAGGTCACCAGGAGAAAAAGGGGTGCCTTTGATGCCTTTATCGTACTGTTGCTCCTGCTGGTTATGGGCAAAGTCTCTGTTTCTGGCAGAAGTACTGAAGGCGGACTGAAGCCTCTGAGTTAACTGTTTAACATAATCAGCAGGTGAACCTGGGGTTTGGCAAAAATTTTGAAAAGTAAATGTTTTAAATAGAAACAAAAACTAAAAACTAATAGCACATAGAAAAGCAGACAACATAATGCTGAAAGTCTCTGGTTTTGTGTTATTCCATAAAATCCAGAAACTAACTTGTTGAAACATTTTGTTGTCGACACAGTCATGCCACAATCACCATCAAACAGAAAACTGACGGTGTTGATGTCAATGAGGGTGACAAAAAGGTAAAAAAAGCAGAAGTTGTTTACAGTAGAAATGTTTCTTGATCTCTACTGACAGCCATCGCTGGCCTTATTATAACCAAAACAATACATTTACTGGAGCTTTTTTGACCCTGTTGCATCTAACTGGTTTAGAGGACTGGAGGAAGGTCCTCAGGAATGTAACTAATCATGTAGTCACCTGATTTTATTGCTTTATTTTTTATAAAAAATCTGTTTACAAAAACTTGTGACAAACTTTAAGTGACCAAATTAAAAGTAAATATTGCTAAAACCATCAAACTTTAAGCTTGGCTTTTTTCCTCTTTCATCTTATTGAGGTATTTCTTATTTTAAAAAGACTTTTAAACATTTTTTCATCAAATCAAAATTAGACTCTTGTCTTGGGACAAATGATTTTGTGGGCACCTGCATATCATAAAGTCATATAAATCCCAAAATAAAAATCCTAATATTTGTGCCAAAATCTCTCAGAGAATTAACCCTTACAGGTTACAGGCATCATTTGTTCTTTCAATGGCCATATATATGTATACTAATACTGCTGTATATTCAGTTGTTTCTGCAGTGTTGCTCTCCTGATCCATGCTGCATTACATCAGACAGCCTGCTGTGCGCCACTGAAAATACTCACCGACAAATGTTACAGTTTGCCTTAAACTCAGAACAAATTGCGTCCCGTGTCAATACGGGATACAACATTTTATTGCCAAATAAAGGATTATCTGTATTTTACGGGACCGGTGGCAACCCTAGCTCTGGCCCCCGGAAGACATTTGACTATGGTTGCTGGTGTTGCTAACTTCGCGTTTCTCAAAACAGAGTCACAATAACCAGAGTTTTTTCCTTGGGGGGGGGGGGGCACCCAGTGGAGAAAAATATCCATACAAATAATTACACATGCAAACACACACATCAACATATAGTGCACACCTACACACCCACACACACATACACACCAACATACAGTGTACAAACACTTTTGAGTGAGCACACACACACACACACACACACAAATGTTATATTTTTTGACCATTGAACATGAAACCAATCCACAAAAATGAGCCCACGTGTGAGAACAACTTTTTTACCATTTTAAAGCTTTAATGACAATCACAATAGTTACTTACAGTGTGGCAATCCTCAGTTTGTTTGAGGTATAATTATAAGTGAATTACTTTATTAAAAGACTTAAAAAGCATAGCAAGTCACAATATTTGAGAAACTGAATATAAAAGATAAGCTTAATTTTGATATAAAAATCAAAAGGTCTAATCTGCTCCCTGATTTAGTAGATTTTTTTATATTTAGTGTCATGCAGTGTAAATTACATAGGAAACAATGATTTAATAGTTTCAATGATTTTTTTTCTTCTACAGATCTAATTTTTGATTTCTTTTAAAGCAACCAGAAACTCGTGCAATCTCATAAACGTATTGGAGTATCATAACAGCAAAATACTGAAGTCCTTTATGAGTACAAGTATTTAAAGTTTGTACTTCAGAATAAGACTCCAGTAAATGTGGTGATTACATTCCATTTCCAATGAATATGTGAAGCAACAAAACAAAAACACAGAGTGAGGTAAAGTGAGTGAAGTGGATCAGGTTCTCACCACTGTGGACAGTGGCGTGCCCAGTAGTGGCGTGAGTGGCGTTGGCATTAGTAGTAGTGGCAGTGGTGGGGGCAACAGTCGTAATGACAGTAGATCCTGATTTGGAACAGGTGAAGTGTAAGTCACTGTCAGATCCTGGAGAGGTGACAATAACAAAGCCTGGTGGTGTCCCGGTGACTGTGTCAGTGATCCATTTCTGGTACTTGGACAAACGAGTGTAGACTCCAGATCTCACAGGATTGTCGCAGCCAGCATCACCACCAGCTGCAACTCCACTCTGGACCCAGATTGAATCAGTTATGGAAATGAGTGGTCCACCCAAGTCTCCCTGTGAAATTAATAAATGTTCTTAGGACAGGCTAAAATTCTCCTGGAGCTTAAAATGCTTCCATGTAGTTTTAGAATTGAAAACTATGACATAAGCTGTTCACGAAACGTAATATTTTCCAGTGAATACTTAGCACATGAAAAACCATAAAATTTCCAGGTGGCCCATGAAGACCAAACAAAGTTTGAATTAAATCTATAATGTGAAATGCAGACAAATGACACTGAAAATGAACATTTACTGATTAGCATCAATGTCATCCAGCACTGAGATAAAGTTCCATTTAAAGCCCCTTCAGCAGGCTGACCTGTTGCTCCAAGAAGCTCAATGATCAATCCAAGTAACACGATGTCAAAACTCAAATATCAAGTTTACAAGACTTTCAAAACAACAATAATCCAAAGTGTGACTAAAAGCAATAATTACATAACATGGGCTCTTTCCTTCAGCTCCGAGCCCAGTGCAGATCATGTTCTCCGTGATCTTCATGATGTTCTTATAGTAGCATTCACACTGATTGGCTCCCACTATTGGTACATTCACCTCCTGCAGGAAGCTGGGAAGTGAACCACCACCTAATTGGATAAATTTCAAATGTAACATATTTTGGGATCAAGCATCATTAATAAAAAGGATTTTTTTTTTTTACCAAAACCAGTGACCCAGCTGCTGGTGCCATTGTAGAAAGTGCTGGTTTCTGAGGCTAAGCAGATCGGCTGAATGTAGTCTGTGAAGTTGACAGGAGCCGACAGCTTCAGAAGACAGATGTCGTTCTCATGTGTCAAGCTGTTGTAGTTAGGATGGCAGATGACGTCTTCCAGTGATTTTTTTAAGTTTAGCATGTTTTGCAGGCCCAGAAGTACAACTGTGTTGAGGCGATCAGAACTTGACAGAGAAAAAAAAAGTATTGATTTTCATTTTATGTAGATCATCATCACTGTCACATGAAATAGCACATACTGTAGAAACAGATGCTTGTGGGAGAATGACCACACACACGGATAATTGAATCATTTCATTCCAAGTATCTGACTCTCGCTGATTGCTGTCTAACAAAGACCACCAAAAGTCAGTACATAGATGGATTTTTGAGACCTTAAACACTTAATAACTACAGAAATGAAGTGGAAAAACATCTGGTTTCAAGGAAAATATAGTTAGTAGCATAGTTGCCTAACCTGTTTTTCAAAGTTTTGAGAAAAAATTAAAACAACAACGTAAAAAAACACAAGCAATTGGCTATAAACTGCTAATCCTACCCACTCATATGGAAAGTGCTGATGCCAATATGTGACCCACTTGGCACTGGGACACAAACTTCAATGCAAGAGCAGTAATTTTAGTCAGAGTAGTTAGAAATATCACAAACCAACCACCTCCTATTAGCAATCACCATTTATGTAAATAAATATATTTATATGAATATGTAACTATACATACTTGTGAGTGATTTCAAACTGAATTTCAATTGTTACTGCCCCCCTTCTCCCCGCAGTACCTTTGCGGCCCAACAGGTGGCCACAGCCCCCATTTTTCCCACACTCACATAGGCAATTATGCTATGAGTCTAAGGATATGAAAAAATGTAAAGTGAGCAGTAATAGATCAAGTAAAGCATTATCTATTCAACAATCATTTTCTTGCATCCTGGATGGGTCACCACTCTATCACAGAGAGACGGACAATCACACGGAGAACATGCAAACTCCACTCTAAGCTGTTCAAGCCAAGAACCTTCCTACTGTGAGCTAACAGTGCTAACCACTGCACCACCATACCGCAGCACTGCTATCACCAAAATGTACACTTTCAGTGCCTGACTCACGGTGTTATGCAGGAAGCAGCTGTCAGCACCCATTGGTTGGTGATCAGAGACCCTCCACACATTTTGTTATTAATGAATAAAGTTGCAAGCCAGGGCCAACTTCCTGGGGATGCATCTTGACCTCCTGTGATTCTGCTGTTTGTCACAGCTCCGCCACATGCTGACAGAAAAAAACAGATGACAGTTAAACAGTGAGTACGCTACACTCACTCGGCCACAGCATTTTTTAATGTTTTTACACTCACAGGTCACAGATAATATGATGCAAAGCTCTGCTGGGAAATCACGAGTTTTGTCCTTTATGCAGATGTTTTAAATGTATCAAACTGAACAGCTACAGAATGCCAGGATATGTTTGATACTAACTTTATATCTAGCTGACTACTTCTTAGCTTTCCGAGCTCCCCAGAGGGAAATTCAATTGACCTCTTGTACTCTGTCTATGTCCTATGGTTTGTTGTGATTGGTTGAAATTAGACTGTGGCCGATACACAGATATGTATTTAATCTCCCAACATATCAGGAAAATGGAAAACTGTTATAGACCAATATTTTAACGATTAAAAAAATAGAGCACTTTTTTGTCACAGTAACAAATGACCATCGTATTGTGTATTTTCTCTAATTACTCTCCGGCTGACAGGAGGAAACAAACAAGTTTAGAATCAAACCTGAAGCTTGACCTTGAAAGATTGCTGTTGTTTACTTACCAGGCTGCTGTGAATGACATCCTGAAAAATTGAAAGACAAAGACAAATATTTCAAATAAATGATTCAGTGTAAAAAGTTTTCAGAGTTTAAAAATTAAACTTTAGTAAGTTTATTGCCATCTTAAACAATGAATAATATCATACTATGACTAATAGAACTACGAGTTATTATGAATGTTTTGTTATTCTTTATGTTTAGTTTGTCCAGTATACTGTATATTTATGATGTACTGTATCAAAGCTGCTAGGAGAAATAGCAGATACACCAGTTTTCCATGATTATGTTATGATATAGTTTTATAAAATTAACCATAAACCTCCTTTCAAACAGTCAGGTGGCTTTCCCGTTTTAATCGATAATTTAGCGCACAGATTGGTAACATAAATATTTCTAATTATTGTTAATTATTTTACAGCTGAGCTCGCTCTCAGTGCAGCTGTTTATTTCTAAGGCTTTGGATTAGATATTATTGTCGTATAGTCCGATAAAGACGCCGTGGAAACTGCTTTAGTTTACTAATAAATCAAAATAAAAATGAATTGTATTGATTAAACAGGCATTCTTGGTGTGTGTCCTGTCTTCTAGTTGCAATTCAAACACTGTAAAACAGGTTTAGCAGAAGATTAGAATAGAGTATAAGAACATTTATAGATTTTCCACATCACCAGTCGATCACTAATGGCAGTGAATCTATCCTGCACTTCAAACGTGCTTTAAATAAAAGAATCATTAAAAAAGTGGCACTTCCAGGCAATCTTAAACTGAAACTGTGAATACATAGCCTGCTCCCTGCAAGGTTATGTGTTCAGCATAAGTTACCATGCTGATGTAACCAGGTAAAAAGAGAGCCAAAACATTAATCCTGCTCTGTAGTAAACCCCTCACAACTCAAAATCCTGGAATAATCATGAAAACATACAACAAACTCAAAATACTGGTACAAACTAGGGACCAGCGCTAGCTGGAATTCCTCTTCACGGCATGCAGATTGAATATTTTCCTTAGAATAACCGACATTTGTACTTCTTCCACTGCTGATATAACCTCAATAATGACAAAAATCAAACTTTCTTTCTCACCTTTGCACAAAAGAATGAACATCACAGTGAAACAGCGCACAAATTGCCGGAGAGCCATGGTTAACTTAGTGTTAGACTTCAGGTGCTTAAACGTATGCTCAGCTCCACTCAGTGGTGTCAGTATTTATAGTAAACACTCATTAACACTTTCGCTGACTCGTGGAACAACAACAGATTTCGCTGAATGCAGCGAAGAAACGTATTTACTGTAACAGTGAATGAAAAGAGAAACAGACTGCCCATCAGCAGACTGTCAGCCTGACACACAATCAGATGTAGTTCTTTCTTTAAATGATTATTTTCCTGCTTAGCTTGAGTTTGACTGTTTTTGACTTCTGTGAATATTTCTCTTTTGCTTTTTTAATCTATTTTAAAACTTTGATTGTTGTTTTAACTGTAGAATCTCTGCAGTGATACATTTTTGCAGTCTTGTGTTTTGGTTTAAATTCTTGTCTTTTAGTCTCACATTTTAGTTCCATCTGTGTTTCTCTCATTCTCTATGACCTCTACTTCGCTGGGATATCCTATCTTAGGAACATTTCCCAAAAGAAGGCCCTGAAAGGCGAGTAAAACCAAGAAGGTGAACCAAGGGAATTTTTATGCAGTTTATTTTTTCTCTCAGCTCGCTGGCAGATTCTTTTTATGTTTTTTTTTTACTGTTTCTGCAGGGTGCTTCTGGTGGACCACATTCATTAACAGTTCTGGCTGGAGTCATATGATCAATAATTTTAAAAATGGCATTTGAGAAATTCATTCATCCCATGATCGCAGAATCCGTAATGTGTAATTTTAAAAATTCACTAATGTATGTTTCGGCCATGCTGACAGTGACATGAGGCTTATTAATATATCGGTTGGTTTATTTTTTTGACAGATAAACCAAACACTTCTGAAAATGTGCAATAATGATCAGAGGACGTCTAGAGCATTTCTTACTGTGACATCAAGTCCTCTGGAAAAATTTGATCCAGCAAGGGTGCACGAGTGGGTCCAGTCACATGTTGTCAAAACATTCCAATAAACGCATGAACTGTTCCGTGTCGGAGTTGCTGCTGTTGTCAGTGTGAATATTGAAACTTGGTCATCCATCCATCCTCTTCTGCTAATCCTTTTCAGGGTCATGGAAATCACCTGCAATAATAATCAAACTTTGTGGTAAGTTCATAAATATTGGATGATATTTGGCATATGGATGATGTTTCAATCAGCTCTGCGTTGCCACTATTAAGAAGCCAGATTTCAGTAAAAAAACAAAAAAAAAACAGTTTATAACTAATAATGATGTCATTGGGATTTGAAAGATGATTAAACTTTGTGCCTTTCACTGTTTGTGTGTATGTGTGGGTGTGTGCGTCTTTTTAAAGAATTCATGAAAACATCTCACATGTTGTTAATTTAAATAGAATTATACAAAAGATAAAACAGAGCAGCAGCTGGGCTACAGCAAAACTATTTATTTCATATTTGACAATATGGTGATGTGGGTGTAGCTCAGGAGGAAGAGTACGTCTCCTACTAAATGGAAGGTTGCTGGTTTGATTCCAGTCTGCATGCAAAAGTATCATTAGGCTGATACTGAAGTGTTATATAAGAACCACTCCATTTAATGTTTAAGCCTTTCTGTGGCATCTAGTGCCATTTAGTCCCTATGGACTCTTCAGAAATTACCTAAGAAATATTTCTTAGGAATTTGCTGAAGAAAACCGAATATTATTCACGTGTCCTTTAATGTATGCATGCTAAAGGTCGCTTAATTTTAAGATGTAAAAAACCTTTTTTAAACAATGACAGGCTCATTTTATGACAGCTGAACTGTTATTTTCATTGTAGTCATTATTAAATGTCTTTAAACTGTATAAAGTCATGGATGTCAGATAAAGTCCATCTGTGGAATAATAATGAAGTAGAGATTCTTATTTGTGCCCAAGCCAGCTGGTTCCTCAGGTCATTGGAAATCTGGGTTCACTCTCTTATTATGTTAAATTGTTAAATCACCTGTTAGAGATCTGAGAGTGACTTTTGATGGGGAACTGTCATTGGACAGTTGCATGTTAAAGGTCTGGTTTGTTCATCAGTTGTGAAATGTCAGTAAACTCAGACCTGTTGTATCTAAATCTGAGATGGAGATTGTTATTCAAGCTTTTATTTTGTCACTGCTGCAACTCACTTTTCACCTGTCTCAGTAAAACCTTCTTGGATCGTCTACAGCTGGTACAAAGTGCTGCTGCAAGGCTCCTTACCACAGCCTCAGAAAGCTCTAACTTAACACCATCTTTGACATTGACAAATGACAGCTAATGGTGTCACTAGATACAGTAAACTGTCCTTACAGCTGCGTCAGTGAGCCTTGAACCATTTTCAACATGTTGCTAAAACTGTACACAGATGGGTACTTACGTAGCACCTTGCTACTCTTACTGAACACTTAAAGCATTTATGTTGCACTTCTCAGCAGTACTTCCTTGATGACCTTGATTTATCACTTTTGTTTAACCGCTATTGCTTGAAGCTTTAGCATGGGGGTTGTCCGGTCTTTAGTCATCTCCAGTAAACAATCTTATGCCTTGATTGTGCTTGGGGTTGTTTTAATTGTTGGGTTTTCTCTGTAATTATTGTAATATAAAGTGCTTTGAGGCAACTGTTGTGATTTGGCGCTATATAAATACAATTAATTGAATATGTGTTTTAGTCTTTATTTTTATAGAGAAAAATATCAGCCTCTTTTAGCTCAGGGCTTATTGGACTAGCACTTTAGCTTGGATATAAGTTCTTGTCATGTAGTATTTTGATTCTGGTTTGAGTTGAAAGCTAACAGATTTGCCCTGGACTCAGAGTTTCAAATTCCACCTTTAACATGGCAAGTTTTAAAGGAGCCACAATTCTCATGTAACTTCTGCTTCTATCTTGTAAATAAAGTTAAGTCCAGGAAGAGCAGCAAAGCACTGAGCAGCAGCAGTTCAGGTCAGTTGGTCACAGCAAAGAAAACAAATCTGCTGAGTTCACAACAGATGTTATGTGATTTTTTTTTTCTGAGTGACTCTTTTGCCTTCTGCACTGCAGAGTAATGCAACTATCTCCACATGCCAAATCCCACTATCACTCCTGCTTGTAGGCAGTTATTTTTTTTATTTCCAGAGTTACTCACATACTGTTGTACAGGTGGTCAATTTTAAGTCTTTGTAGGCTTAAGTTATGGTCCAGAAACCAGTGGGTGATGTCATGGTGGTTTCATTCATAGTCAATGCCTCTCGCCCTATGACAGATGGGACAGGACTCACTTTGATACACAACTGTGTTAGTTGTTGTTTGGGCCATATGTTTTGGTGCATCCAATAAAACTTTGCAAAGTATTAAATTCACACACAGGATTCTTGTCTTTTTCAATCAGAGGATGCTGAGAGAGAAACACAATGTCAGTGAATGAGTAATAACAGGCGCTTATGTGTTACCATAACACCTTTAGCATTAAAGGTTCACTCTTCTTTTTCACTTCCTTTCCTAGCTGTGCTCTTTATGCTAATGTTTCCTTTCTGTATCTGATGGGAATAATTAGAACATTATTTTTATTCAGAAAGACTTCCGAGTACTGACTGAGACCATGAAATTATCAGAAAAATACTTAATTAGGTTCTAATCAGCTAGGAAATAATTCTCTCATAGTCTCTCATATGCTCTTCAATGGCCAGACACTCAAATATAAACACAGGGTCGCCCTCTGCTGGCCATCAGAACGATTGCAGTCTTGAACTCTTCAACAATGGCTTCATTTATTGGCTATAATATAAAAAGCAAGTGAAATAAAATATGTTCTAAAATGATAGATGTTTTAATGATACGGAACCCCGCAGGGGACATGGAAAAAAAAAAACATGACAAAGAAAAACAGACTTGAGGGAGACAGCG
>VUQK01042842.1:1323-20511 GCA_015106715.1 Bujurquina vittata
CAAGGAAAAACATGAACATCCTCCCCAGGGAAACCCTGCCCTGCACTCCCTCCTTCTGATGGAAGAGTTCAGGGATGTCAGTGGTGTGTGTGTGTGTGCGTGTGTGTGTGTGTGTGTGTGTGTGTGTGTGTGTGTGCGCATGTGTGTGTGTGTGTGTGTGTGTGTGTGTAGAGGTGGTAATGGTACACCACCTCATACCTTATTAATGCTGATGTCTCTGTACTGTTCCCTTGGCTCAGAGGGTAAAATGGAGAGATGGATGGAGAATGCTGCAAATGAATGGATAGGGGGGGAAAAGAGCAGAGAGAGGAAGAGAAGAAAAGAGAATGACATGATGGAAAAGTGGTGACTTAATGATGTCAGGAAGAACTGTAAGCAAAATCAGCCCACAGAGAGGCAGAACAGCAGGAAAGAACAGATCATGAATGCATAGATAGGTGCAGAGCAGCTTTCTGCAGCCATCCATCCTCATGAAGAGGTCACTGGAAGCTGCCTCATTAACCAGACTGAACACATAGATCCTCCCTTGGGTGAATTACTATAACAATGATGAGCTGTGTATCACAATAATAAGTCACACGCTCACACACACAAGTGTGCACTGCCATAGTAGTAATGAGCACAAGTGTAGCTGTGCTTGTATGCAGGTGCAAACCTCCCTCTGTGGGGGAGGATTTGTAGTAGATATGTGAGCTAATACTGTACGTGTGAAAACAGCCAATCATGTTCCCAGACACTGAAGCAGACATGGCCTTTAACTCATCACTTCCTCCCAGGAAACGTTCTGATAGAACTTCACCTGGTATCTAAAGATGTGCTTCCTTAAGGACAAACTCAGGAAACAAATTTACCTTCCCTTGTCATTCCATAACTACAGAAAACACAAATGCAACAAGTGGTGCCGGGTTCAACAAGCCCCACTCCCGGCAGACGTTTTAGCTGATTTGAATGTTGTCTGTCTCACAAATATGTCACTCTCCAAACACTGAATCACTGAGATAACACATAGGTCCCATTGTATATGCCTATAATTTTCTATGACCTTCACCTTGAGGTCAAGGTCGCTGAGATTCAAATTCATTTGAGATTTTTAGTAGATGCATGTTTGGTGTGAATTTGAACATCCTACCTCACATTATTCTCGATTTATCATGTTCACAAGATTTTCAGAAAAACTTGACCTCTGACCTTGACCCAATTATCGCAAAAATATAATTAGGTCATCTAGGGGTCACCAGCCATTTTTTGTGCAAATTTGGTATGAATTAGACTTTTGTTGCAAACAGACAGACCAAAAAAAATATGTCCTGTAATAAGAAGGTGAGGCGCTAAAGTCTAAAAATAGTAAGTTGGTTAGCTGAATCTATAAACCGTACAGTGTGGGTGATGAGCGCACACACACACACACACACACACACACACACACACACACACACACACACACACACACACTGGGCACTCAGATACTGATTCAGTGTTACGTCATGAGGAGCAGCGCGGGGAGAGGCGGCCAAAAGTGACACTCGATGCCGGTCAGGTGACAGCATGCCCCGGCAGATCAACAACTGCCTGGTTTGACATTTTGAAGAGCTCTTCAGCAGGACAGAATACAACCGGTGATGGTTTCCATCAGTTTTTCTCTGGTGCACACAAAACAATGCTTCTGTGGTTTTAGCATTAGCACCAACAACCCCTCTGGCTGCAAAGAAGAAGAATAAATATGCACTAGGGCTGATACTCTTATTAAAATTCAAACTTCTGCTTAATTATGAGTACAAAACATTATGTTTTATCTATTACCACCTAATACCACTTTCAACCAACTGGGGTTTTATTTGCTCAAGCATAATAAACCTATTTTGTCCAGATAACATCACAATGTATCCAGAGTAAAACAGATATTTGTACATTGGCTCATTTTCTTCATGCATACGCATTAAATATAGCAACGACGCTGAAAAGAAGTTAGGATCTCTCTGTGAAAGCTCTGACTGAACCTGCTCCATCTGCTGTACGGCTGCGATGCTGCTCTGCTACATGTGCTGCAGTCGGTGCTGAGCGTAGATGATACTGGAGTCCCTCTGCTGGACAAACCACCATTACACCCAAAAAAAATTTCTTATCACTGCATATCCATATCCATATATTGGTAATAAGCAAATGTCAGTTGACAAATACTTTAAATTGATTTTGGCTCTAGTTTAGCATTCAGCTTTTGGCCTGGCAGAAATTATTCATGGACAATTCCACTGTAAACCTGGCTGTAGGACACAAACTTCAATACAAGAGCAATAAATTTGGGTCAGAGTAATGTCACAAACTAACCACCTCCTATTACCAGTTTGAATTTACTTTTTATATAAATAAATGAATACATTTATATAAATATAATTGGCTACATAAAATAGCCCATAGGTATGAATGTGAGTGTGAATGGTTGTCTGTCTATCTCTGTTGGCCCTGCGACAGACTGGCGACCTGTCCAGGGTGTACCCTGCATCTCGCCCGATGTCAGCTGGGATAGGCTCCAGCCTCCCTGCCACCCTGAAAAGGATAAGCGGAAGCGAATGGATGGATGGATGGATGGATAATACTATGCATATTTGTGAGCAGTTTAAAACTGAATTTGTTATTACTGCCCCCTGCAGTACGTTCACGGCCCACCAGGGGCAGCCGCCCACACTTTGGGAACTACTGCTGTGTATAAATATTAAGTATACACGTCACGTTAAGTATAACGTAGCATGTGTATGACGCTAAACAGTGTTGTGAATGGTATCTGGGACAAAGGCATAGTCTAACTTCAGGGGAGTGCATGGAAAAAAAAAACGAGCGAATGCTAACGTCATCTAAAATGGAATATTGCCATTAAAAATATGGTTAAATGCCATTTATTTATGACTGCAGCCAGTCAGTAGCTTTTTTTAATCAAAATATTCCACCAAGACAGAAGACAAGAAAAGTTCAGTAGCTCTTGTGTGATTAACTTGTCATTATTGTAGATGTGTAGCTTTAGCAGGCTTTACAGTTTCTGCAGCTGTAAAATATTATTTTTTCCTTACTTCAAATCAGCATGTGAATAAAAGCTGTATATTTTTAAAGCGATAAACAGAATGCGGTGTAATTTTGAGCCCCTCTTTAAAACATTACTGTGTGTCGGGCGAGAGCCAAATGCTTTTGCATAATTAACCCTTTGTGGTGGGGCAGCGGTCGAGCCTGTCTGCCTGGATTTACAGTGACAGGACCGGCCCTATTTGTTTGTATTGGTGCTTCAGTGGATGCACTTCATTGTGGCTTCAGCAGTTAATAAATCACAGGAGAAGCCCCCTCTTTCTACACAAGCCTGTGCTGCGGTGGTCCCGTCACAAGGCCGGCACCAGAGCCGAAGCGACAGCTACATGCTAATTCAACATCGGCATAATTCATTATACAGTCGCAAGTGTACTGGAATGGAAAGAGAACCAACATACACCAGGAGGAAAACGACAGGCATCAAACTGTTAAATCCTGCTCTCCTTAAGTCCCCTCTGTTTGCCTTTGTAAAGACTCAAGTATTCCTGCCAGCGATATAAAATTATACTTCATTTATAAGATATGCAGAAAAAGTGCTTCAGGATGTGTGAAGAAT
Source organism: Bujurquina vittata (assembly GCA_015106715.1). Classification (NCBI taxonomy): domain Eukaryota; kingdom Metazoa; phylum Chordata; class Actinopteri; order Cichliformes; family Cichlidae; genus Bujurquina; species Bujurquina vittata. The sequence continues at coordinate 4,952 of VUQK01042842.1, forward strand.
AAAATAATTTTACTGCATTTACTTCTCTAAAGTCGTGTAATTCATTTTAAGTGAGAAAGGTTAACAGACAATATCAAAGAGGTTAATGGACAATGGCGACAATTAAGTAGCAACCGGGCTCCTTAACGGTGTTGTTAAAAGGAAATCTGCCTTTTTATGAAATATACTAATCTATACAGACGCTTCCTGTAAGTCACGCAAAAGCCCGTGTAAAATGGCATATCGAAAGCCAGAATGGGAGTTACTGCACTAAAGGGGAAATTAGCAAAAAGATAAAGAGTCAATTAAAGCGATAAGGCCTCGTGCTCTTCAGAAGGTGAAAACCAAGGGGAGTGGAGCTGACAGCCTTCACATTAAAGCGCTCCGCTGGTCTCTCAGCCACCATGTGGCCCCTCTGCTTTGTCATCAGCAGAAGAGAAAGAAGCAGCGTCGTCTTTGTTAGCAAATCCTGATCACACACTCCGGTCCTCCGCACATACTAATGGATCCACCGAGGCCTCAGGGCCACTAAGAACACTGGCAGACAAAAACGTAAACATTTACATGCTTTTTATTAGTATCATTTGTGCTGCTTCTGACATTTTTTTAAGCGGAATAAAATGGTTGACCTAATCTCCCCGCATCTACGATGAAGTTAATTCACCGGCAGCCTCGGGCTTCCATCTACTTCTGTTAATATCTACTGAGCCAAGAACAGCGAAAGTTACTTTTCCAAAGAATATTTCAATATATCTGCTTACATTAAACAAACCATCTTGAAATCCCTGTCACAGTGAGATGCGGTTTCTTTCATATCATTTAGAGAAGTTGCAGAAATTTACCAAATTAGAAGGAAAAATCACATTATTCCTGATGCAGGAAAAAACTAAAGGTTTTACTCTCTAGCTGCTCTTCTGCTTTTCATATTCTTCATCAGTCGGTCTGTATCTGCTGTCAGAGAATTTTTACAGTGTTGTCTTAATTCCCCTGCAAAGTGCAGTAGGGTAGAGTCCACCATCACCATGCATGAAGCAGTGACCCCTACAAGCTGCTTGCGCTGGGATGAGAATAGCGAACACTGTTCAGTTCAGGCAGTTAGATATAAACTGCTGCCCTGAACTGGCTCGGAGACCGATGACATTCAATAAGAACAATGCAATCAAAAGATAGCGGGGTTCTAGCCAGAAATAAAATTACAGCCTGGTGCGCACATTTATCCGTTTGGGTCTAGTTAGCATTAGCTTGCTAATGCTAAATGCTGTGCCAGCTTGATATTCAGTGACAGTGAACAGTTGGATGATATTATGTATGTAATATTCTGTGATAATGGTTCGTCATATAGGGTCATTGAAGGCCCTTGAATCTGATTGGACCAGGTGACTTGATGACAATGGGGCAAGTGGATCCCTCATGTTTACCTGCAGCTATTGTTAATAAACATTCCTTAAGAATCACGTCAGTGTGTTGTCCTTGTCTACGAAGAGTTTACGAAGACAAACAAAACAGGCTCCTGGGATTTTAGCTCCAATTGTCCTTAGAGCTCCCTTTCTCCTCTATTTCCCCCTTGGTGTCACGCTGGTCGCTATTTTGCCCAGCAAAATCAAGTGTGAACAGGACCGTGGCCAGATCGCGTGTGCACAATGTGAACAAAACTGGTCGTGCCCAGTGGTAGATCACAAAATGCGGTGAAATAAAACTATAGTGCAGCGATGGGGTGCGTGCCACTAACTGCAGTGATAGAACAGGTGAAATTCTCAGCCTGGTGCAAGACAACCTCAGCATAGAGCAGTGCCGGGCGATCAACCGCTGGCTCGAACCATGGATAGTGTTTGTTATTTATTTTATTAGCATTTTAAGTTATCATGATGGCTCTTTAGCGTCCGGAAGAAAAAGCTTAAAAATGAGCCCTCGTTTATTCTTTAGCTGCTTTGCCATGTTACATGCTGAAGCGTGCGCTGTGCTTCTATTGGCCAGCTAACGGTGAAAGCTGCGACAGGGGTACAAAATTAGGGTAGGGTTTGCTGTGGGTGGGATGAGGGTTTGAAGATGATAGTCTATTTTATTTTTATTTATTACGTTATGGTCGTTGCTACCTTGTTATTTAGGACCATATTTGGACCAGTTAGTAATGTGTTATTAGGGGAGTCTGTTGTGTTTGGTTTGGAAGCTGCATACATAAACAGGTGTGGAACTGTCCAAACACAACAATTCACAACCTGTTTGTCAGATAACTGCATTAAAACTGTCACCAACACTGAGGCCCGGTGACATGAACCAGAAGGGGAAGCCTTACAGCACAGCTAGCAGCTACAGCTGCCCACGCCCTCACATCAAAGAAGCAGTGCCCCCAATAATAATCACTTTAACGCTTAATGCAGTTTATACAAAGATTAACCCCTCATGTCAAATTACATTTAAACACATTGCTCTCTAACACAGGACGTTTGCTCCATTCTGTATTTATAATGTGTACCCGTGGGCAGTCTCCCCTCTTTGGTCACATGTTGTCATTTCAAAACCATTTGATGCTGCAGAGAAAATGTACAATTTTGAAACTGACATATATCCATAACAAATGTGCAAATATAAGCTTGGGTTCACTGCACTTAGGATGGGTAGCAGTTAAAGAGCATCCAGACAAGTGTCCTAAGTGTCCCAAATGAGACGGTGAGCATCCAGCAGCATGCACCAGACTGGGGCCGTCCAGGGCCTCGGGCATTGTGTTGACTGGGCCTGCCATGTCATTAACAGTCGCCTTGATCTGCTCCACCTTATTAAAACCATTCCTTCAGGAGAGCAGACGAGCATGTCACAGTGTGAAACCAGGCCAAGGAGGGAAGGTGACCACACTACTACCCTCAACTTGTGCGGGAGGGGCAGGGATATGCTAGCACAGTGCGGTGGCTTTGTTGTCAGCCTCATCGCAGACCCCCTGATGTCCCTGTGATTCCCTTGTCAGTCTGTGTTAATAGAACTCACAGTGGTTTTGCTCCTTCACATTCTTATCTCCTGTAGCAGGACAGTCGCGCGGCCCAGCAGTCTCTGTTTAGCCTCAGCTGACCGGAGACAACTGCTGTGCTGAATATTGACAACGTCCCTCCTGTTACTAAGAAACACGCTCCGACTCAGGTATGCAGAGACTCAACCGATCCCCACACATGGTACTGCATGACCAGAATTAACCAATGCAGAGGATTATTAGAGGCTGACTTCCTTGAGCTCAGGTGAACTGAGGAGTTAAAAAACTAGAAACCCACAGAACCTCAGGACTGGGAATACTGGCAGCTTCCAGCTCGTCCCATTCCATCTATCCGACTACACACACTGGTGTGTGGCATGCTTCTCGGAGCACAGCTCTCCTACCGCCAACCAGTTTATGTAAAAGTGATTAACAGTAATTAATCCCTAATCACCATGATTAGCCAAGTCGCAGTAAATTAAACCACATCTGGAGCAGCTGAGGGCTCGTGAATGGCAGCAGGCATGCTGAGTGTGAATGCCGCTGTTTACAGAGGCCTACCTGAAACATCGGAAAGCAAACAACATAAATACCACCTCAGCGCCTGTTTGGGATCTGAGAGGTGAGGATAGAAACTATCCTTCAGCTTTTGTAACAAAGTCCGACTCAGTCCAAAGATTCCCGATGAATATCTGTGCAACTATCTCCATTCTCATCAGACCTGCTGCTCCTCAAAGAGAGTTCCACTAACTGGGAAACGCCTCGATACAATCCGATCATAAACCAGCTTTTTGAGGTTGATATTCATACATCACAGTTGAAGTTTTATCTGCTTATATTACAGTTAAAAAGGATTGATAAAGATGCTGTAATGAGCACGACACTATTAGAAGTGACACAATCATTGAATCTGTTGATGAAAATGAAATTAACTGGCAATAAATGTGATAAATTATCTCACGTCAGTTTTAAAGCACAAATTATTCACATCGTCTGGTTCCAGGTCTATGCTTTTCTCCCAGTTCTCACTGATATTCGAGGCCAAATATCTCACACTTTCATACTTATTAGGAGTATTTTTCATAAACCCATGCAATGAACAGACATTTTTGGTAAGGATCCCTTGAACTGTGACCCAGAGACGTTCTGCATGAGACTGCAAGAGTTGTTTCTTGCTACCAATCAGCACTTCCAACAGTGATACATCAGCAGTAGGCTGCTATAAGCAAATATATTTTGGTCATGTGGCTAATGGGTTATGAGTCAGTGAGACCAGCCTGGAAATGTCAATGAACCAATGAAGAGGTGGACAGGAAATGCTTCCGTCCAAGTCAGGTGACTGTCAGTGGGCATTTTTTACATGAAAGCTGCTTTAAATAAATAATACAGCCTTAAAAAAAGCAGAGCTGTAACTGCAGAGAGAGGCAGGGAAGTTGAGTATAGGCTTTGTTAGACACCTTTTAAAACCACAGAACTTGTCAGCCTATTAAGTTTTATATTCATGCTGTTTTTTGGTTTTTTGGCTAGAGGTCAAAGGTCCAAAAAAATAAAATAAAAAATACAAGCAAAAGATGCTCATTCAGATCTTTTCTGTGTTCTTTCTCACTAATTTGTGCAGCTTATTTAGTCCAATAGCATTATATATGAATAAATTATGTTAATGATGTTAATTACAATGTCTTTGTACTGGTACCTTTGTTAGCTAGCATGTTTGAACACGACTAGATTTGTTATTTTTCTCTCTACTGTGAAATTTGGGCTTTTTCAGAGCTTCTTTCTCATCTTTATTATTTAGGTGGCACAAAAAAATTCATTTACTAGATTTTCAAACTTTACAAACCTGATTTAGCTCTCAGCGTCTACGCTAACTAAAACAGCCTTCCAAGAAATTGACCTTCTACATCGTCAGTAAACAGACACTAGAGCAGATTCTCCATATTCACAAGGACACACACGTGTGCCGAGTCCACCGAGCGGCTGCCCCGTGTGTACCCGTGCTGAATTGTTGATCGGCTGCGTCGCCTGAAGATGTCTCGGGGTGTAGCGGCAGAAGCGGCGGCGCCTCTTTGTAGCTTTTTCCTGCCAGATAAATGATGCAGGAGGACTGGTTGTGTGCCGGGAAACTGGTTCCATCACAGCGGGTGTGCTGTGTCTCTTAGCCCAATGTTTCTCTTGTGCCCCCCTGGAGAGTTTTCTCCCTGCGCCCCAGTCTCTCCCTGTTACACAGCTCCAGATTAATTACACACTTTAATGAGCTGAATTATTAATGGGGCTCTTACTTGGCAGTTTAAGGAAATGCAGAGGAGAAGATGCCGTTGAGCATCGGGAATTGGGGCTCTCATTAAAACATCACACAACGCCTTTGGGACCAGTGTTATTTAGCCGAAGAAATAATAGGATTTGGTATTTTACATATCAGGAATAGTGAAGCTACTTGAGTGTGAATCCACAGCGAGAGATAGCGAGACGAGCCCTGCAGAGGCCCTGTGCACAACATTATGTCACTGAGACTGCAGGCCCAAGGAAATGAAAGCCACTCGGTGAGGCTTCCTTTCTGATTGTTCAGCACAGATGGGAGCAGTAATATCTGGAATGAGGTGGACGGAAGCAGGAGCGAAATGAATGAAAAGAGAAGCAATTTCTAGGTGAATATGTCTTATTCCCCTCTCCTTCAGACCGGAATGGTTTTTATCCAGAACGCTCACGGCAGTGAGGATGTTCATCAAACTCGGGATTGTGGGAAATTCTCATTATGAAAGCTGTGAAAAAGCTGCAGGAAAATGAGATTATTCACATAATATCACACATGCTGATAAGAGAAAATCCCACAGTGAAGAGACGGGAAATGAAACCAGGAAACAAGTTCCAGGGTTGTTCCTGAGTCTAAATTTGTATTTCTGCTGGAGCCAAATTCAGTCTCCACATGTTTGATGTATGATATGCATACAGGTATTTTTGTGACGTCTGCGTATTCAATAAGATGTTACAACATTAGGAATATTGTGCTGCTAATATACACAATCTGACAGCGCTGTGTAAGAACAGAAAGAGGCAATTTGTTCTCTAAGTACACTTTAATGCATTGAGAACTACTTTTTCACTGACAGAGCACCTTTATCAAGAAGATGTTCATATTTCCGATGTCATGATGCGTGTTTATCAGACAGGTCTTCTGCACTAACATTCGCCGTGTGTCTCGGGAGCAGCAAAGGCTTTCACACCCGCTCGTGGAATCCACAGTGGGATCCCAGGGGATCTCTCACTGTTTGTGTACAAGCTGCTGCCAGAGACGACTGTTCCCGGTGTTTGGGAGGAAACAATAACAGGCTCATTGCACAGTCAGATTATATTACAACCCGGTGCTCTGCATGGCTACGACTCTGAATGGATTTTGGTTTTATTGCCACATTTGAGAAGACACTTCAGGAAAACTGATGACAGAGCAGCTGACAAATAAGATTGAGATCTGAGTGATGATTTTGCCTCTGTGTCTGAGCAATATTAGCAGAAATCTCTGATTAGTAATCACCGTGAAGAGTAATCAGATGACCCAGAATGGCCCGGGTGACCGTGCAGGCAGGCGTCTGGATGGCACAGTGTCTTTGTGCAGCCGTGCAGCTCCAGACACAAAGCCCTGGGGACACTGCTACCACAACACAGCTAAACACAGCCACACAAGTTGAGTGCTCAGGATTAAAAGAAAAAAAAATGACCAAGCGGCTCATTACGTGGGCCCTTTTTGGGTCAGGGAGCAGATGCAAATGTAGGTCAGAAGGAACCCCTGTTGTCAATCAAGAAAGAACAGAAAAAAGGGTGGTGTAACGGTGGAGGATGGAGAGGGTGTCTCCTCCAGTGAAAGATCGCGCCTGCTGCTCTTCACAGCTCGTCCCCAAGGACAGAGGGGATCAAATCATCCGCAGAGGAGAGGAGTGGTGCTAAGCTTCAATGAGGAAACTTAATTAGACTCTTGCTTGTGAGGTTAATTTGAGCTAACCGACGCGAGTAAAAAAGCATTAACATTTTTCTGTAGCAGGACCGGTCCAACATCCAGCTCTGCCTCCAGCGTCACGTCAGCACACCATATATCACCACCGCACCAATAAAGCCCGTATCCTGCATGGTTTGCAGTTGGATGACCTACATGCCGCAGACCTCCAGAGAGTCCAGGATGTGACTCCTCCAGCAGCCTGACGGGGAGTAAACTGCACACGTTAAGTCACCTTCAAGCAAGATCCACTGTCACATTTTCATGCTTCAATTCCTTTAGGATGACTTGTGTTTTTTCCCCTCTTTAAGTGCAGAGACACTTAAGTGCATCATCTCATCTTACTCTTACACTTTCGGCCAATTCAGGATCCTCTTAGAAAATCTCGGCATGAGCAGCAGCAGCTCCTCCAACTCTAGCACTTCATTTCACCTCACACTGAGCTTAGATGCAGCGCTAACTGCCTAGAGGTTGACACTTGTCTGAATAATGTTATGCTAATGCTCTAGTCTACCTGTATTTACCCCTAAGTGCAGCAAGCAATCTGTTGATTGCAAGAAAGCAATTTTCCTGAAAGAGGGGGAGCGCGGGCTGCGAGAAAGACTGAATGAGAGGGTAACAAGAGATCTTCTTTAAGCTGCGGCAAAAGCAATTTACAGAGGACGACAATTTTCTCTGGCTGTGAAAGGAGTGCTCTCTCTAATTGTGCCTACGCAGAGCCATCAAGATGGGGATACAGAAAATAGCAGAGCAGGCTCGCACGTATCCCACAGCAACGTCGAGGTATAAGCAGCAAAACAGCTATAAAACCTCATCCTTTCATTGAGACAAGGATGGGTTTCTGTAAATAAGCTGAGATGCCCATTCATACATAAAAAAAGCTCCCATAAATGCAGGCGTAGACTAATTACGTGTAGGTCCTACATTATATAAAACAAAGTACAGCAAACCTGGTGACATGTATGAGACAGAATGGCTTCCATTCGGCTGCTCTTGTTTCTTTTCTCATGATGCTGCTCCAAATGCTGTGATGATGAATGGGGACATTGTCCTTTTAATTTGTTAGTTGGTGCTCGTGTTGCTGGAGAAGGCAGATGTAGAAATTAATTGCTCTTTCTGACAGGGCGTGGGGATGGTGTTTGTGTAAATGTGTGTTGGGGGGTGAGAAGGCTTCTAAAAATAAAGCAGCAGAACCGTGTGTGTGGTGCCAGATTGGGCTCAGAGCTGTGCTCGTCTCGCTCTGGCTCGACTTCTATCTGCCCGTGTGATAAAGCTGCTAACAGGCCTTTATCAGGGAGCAAGGGGAAATATGCTCCTGCCAGATTAGGCCCCAGACTCTGCCAAGGTTATAAACAGCCTGTTATCTGTGTCCCAAACAGAGTAATCCACGCTCTATCAGCACCCAAACATATGGGCCACACAGAGCAGAGATAGCCACTGATGGACACTTGGTTTTAATTGCAATGAGAGCCAGCGGAGCATCTCTGGGTGAGAAAAAGGACATAAAAAAGGTCTGTTATTGTGGACGGCTCCCAGGCCCCGGCGTAGCCGGCCAACATTCACAAAGACCAACCTCGACCTTTCTGCAATGCTGCACCTGTTCTTCCCTGTGCGCCGAGGCGATATCGTCAATGAGCAGAGCAGCATCGCTGTTACATTTCCAGGAATCTATTAAACCCCTGTTGGATATTTGTTTCACTCTCAAATTAATATTTTCCCTTTTCATCCTGTGTCATTTGGTGTCTTTGTGCATTTCTCCAGCATGCTAAATTAGATCTTGGCAGCAGCAAGTACGCATTAATTTGATTAGGCGCTGATGGGCTATTTTCAGTTCTCGACACAACACGGGCCATTCTTCAGCCGAAGCTTCACAAAACATCAGTTCTCAGATGCACTCTGGCTCCCTAATCAATAACAGACTTAAACTCCCCCGGATGCAGCCTTGGTAAACAAGAGCCACTCAGACGCTCCGTCTTTCAACACAAAACACACTCAAACGAGCTCGGAAAAAGTCTGAGTGAAGTGAGGACAGCAGACGAAGATGATTGAGTGTGAACTGAGTCTTACAGCCCTGCAGGAACCATGTAGTGCTTATGCTGCCGTTAATATGAGCTATTATAGCTGTATTTCAAACATCAAAGAATACCTCATCTTTTTGTTCAGCTTGTTGTGATGGACTGCTAACTGAGTTCTGGACACTTGGTAGCATATGCACAACAATGACATCTCATAAATTTCATGGATAAGCAGCAGGAAGCGGTTCACACATCCTGCAGAACAGAAAGAAGATTAGCATCACTTTAGTCTCATGATGCTGCTTAGCAATTACTCAGTTCTACCTCCATGTTGGTCTTCACCATCTCACGAGCTGCTAAATGCTCCACCTTGGAACGAGGTAGGTGAGCATGATCGGGACCTCTACAATCAAAAGCAGATAAATCTTTCCATATTAAGTAATGTATATCTGGCAGCATAGATCTGGGACCTCTCTGCTTTTCCATGTGCATACGTGGGATACACAAGCCAAGGAGAGCACACCTTGGGAATACCGTATCACCCCAATAGAGCACTTTGCTCTCAGACTGCTGGTTTACTTGTGGTTCCTAGGATACTTAAGAGTAGAATGGGAGACAGAGCCTTCAGCTTTCAGGCCCCTCTTCTGTGGAACCAGCTCCCAGTTTGGATTTTCTCTGTATCGTGTTTACTTTACAATACAAAGCGCCTTGTTTTGATTTGGTGCTATATTAATAAAATTGAACTGTATCCATACATGGAAAATTAGAGGCAGGAACAGCAAAAGCCACCTGACATAGAACACATATGACACACAGATGCAACATGAGAGGAGAAGCTTGGGTGGAGGTGGGTTGCAAAGTGGCTTGCAGATGTCACTGCGGGCAGAGTAAAAAAGGGGGCCTGATGTGAGATTTGCCCAATAGATGCAGAGAAGGGTATCAACTGATCCATCAGCTATTGTGGGCTATCATTGTTAGCTCCCTGAGCTAACACTCGGTAAATAAACTGCCCTGTAGAGATGAAGGGAACATGATCCACTAACTGTAACTGACCGGGGCAGTTTTTAGCACCATTGCGTTGAAAAAACAGGAAACTGTGTCACCAAATTTATGAACAAAATATCCCATAAACTGTAACGTACTATTTAAAAGAGGAAACTATATTCACAGGTTTCTGTCTGCGTCACTCTGACATTCACCTGCACTTCACTGTGCGACTGTCGGTCAGAAAAGTGCACTTTACATCCTTTTCTAGCTCCACGTTTCATTGTTGCTCAGCTGCTTGGGGCACTTTTCATGTCTACAACACTATCAGCATCTCTATAAAAATGCATCATTCTTCTTTTTTTTTAAACACCACCGCATCCCCACCTGCCCTCATCCTTCTATATGACGGCTCTGTTTTCATGCTGCTCTCCGCCGTTGCCACTGGCAAACACATTTGATATCTGATATGGTGGCACGTCTCAAAAACTAGTTGTGAGAGACCACGAGATGATTCTTACCTTCCAGCTGCCATTACTGGAGCACTTAGCAGTAATTTAAGCTTAGAGGTCAGATGCTTTCCCCCTAATTGTAGTTAATATCTAGTTTTTATATATACAGGCTTGTACATGTTGATAGGTGGTATTTAAGTACAGCTAACAAAGCTAGCGCTCCAACTACAGCTCACAGTGAAGGTGTTGGACGGGTCTGAAAGCAAATTAATGTAACGTGACAAAGAAGATTTGAATTCTTCAAACAATTACTCTCCGAATATATGAATGCCCATTCATATATTCGGAGAGTAATTGTTTGCCCATTCATAAAGGTGCACTCTTACTGATGTGTTACACATTCGCCCTTCTCTTTGATATCAGGTCTTTTTATCGCTTTACAACGTCGCCGGTTGTAACTGCAACGATGTGGGCAGACCTCAGTTTATATTGCTTAATATGCTGATGCCACTATGATCCCAGATATCAGCAGTTAAATGTTCCCAGTGTGAAAAATTTGATGGTCAAACCTGTGAAAATATGTGTTAAAAATAATAAAACGGCTCCATTGCTTAAAAAAGGCCATTTGGCTGACGTAACCCCAACAAACTGAAAAGATGCGCTCAGGTGTTACTAATGTGTGGATGCATGTGTTCCCACATTGTTGCTCAGTTTTGGCATCACATAATAAGAAGCCATACATGGCGTGCAGCGCGAGCTGTAACGAGCAGCAGCTCCTGCGTTAATGAGGACTGAGGTAAATCTGGGAGAGATTTAGACCCTTCACTAGTCTCTGTCTCCTCATATAAGCAGCAGCCTGCTCTTTCTGTCAGCAGAGCTGTGATCTGAATACCTCTGCCTTCATAAAAGATTCAGGCTATATTGACTTCCTACTTTGGTTTCCCCGCAGAGCCTACCTCTCCGCTTCCTTTTAAATTCTGCTCTCGTGGCTAAGGATGCGCACCTGCCTCAGGAAAGGGGGGGGGAGTCTCCGGCTTAACGTGGTGCTTTTCTAGCCTTTCCTGAAGCACATCTAGAAGATATCATTCTCTGTACAGGATATACACATCTCATCCTCATCATCATCATCATGGGAAGATGACCCTGAAAATAAAAATAATATATCTGATAAGAAAGAGCCGGCTCTTATCATCGTTCAGTTAATCGTGCTAATCACTCAGCTGCTGCAGACTTGCAGGGTCAGTTGGGGATTACTGGCATTATAAAATGCCACATCACATCTGTTATGCTAAATATTGATATATCATGTTCCTTTTATTTCAGCATCTGTTTCCTGCTCTTTACTGCACATCATTACAGACACAGGCTGGGCTCATCTGTCTCTCTATACAATATTTCCAACAAAACCTACACAAAAGGGCACAAAGTCTAATAAATTCCTCATTTTATATACTGCTCCCAGATTTCTTAGTCCTGTCTAATAAAGTTTTAAATGTCATGAAGGACCTGTAATATGGATAGTATAAACTAGAGCCAGGAAAACCGTACAGCGCTCTGTCCCGTATCTTTTTATCCAGTAAAGTTTTATATCTTTGAATCAACTATAAAATGTTTTGAAATAGTCAACAGGGGGGTAATTGGCCGACTTTATTGTTGCGGTGATCTGTCCCAACAGGCTCGTTACTCTTTCCTGACAGTAAATGAGAAGACTGTACAGAGCAGTGTTTCGATGAGGCCGTGCAGGCTGAATCGCACTAATTAAGATGTATTTAATTTGTCTTGGAAAACAAATGAAGTGAGGAAAAAAAAAGAAGGGCAAAAATCAGCGATATGTGATAAAGATATGATCTCCTGTGGTAGCTTATATTCTATATTTATATAAGAAAAGCTGGGCTCGAGCAGCGCAGCATGTTTTTGACCTCTAAAAGCAGCGATAACCTTCTGCCCAGGATCTCTGAGCTGAAGTGGTCGAACAAACAAAAGCAGACCAGCATCTCCGAGGCGCAGCATTTCACACTTGGGTAGAGGCGGAGGACGGGCCTTTAATGACACACACACACACACACACACACACACACCCCTCCACCCCCCAGTCACCTAGAATGAACACGCTGTGCTGGAAATAGACCGGAAACTCTGCCTCCACGGAGGCCAGAAACCTGGTGTTGCCTGGCTGCCAAACAAATTCTACCCCCACAGCCAGAGTACCCCCCCCCCCCAAACTATGTCTCAATCATCCAAACCAAACATGATCGAAGCATGTTATCCACTGAGTTATAATGCAGACACCAGTGTGCGCATACTTCCATCAGCTGATGTGCTGTCCACTGATGTGTGATAACGCTGTGGATGGCACGAAGCCCAGACTTGAATTTTCCTGTCGTGTTGTGTGCAGCTACCAACAAAACATTACACTCACTGTACAACAAAATCCTCATCAAAGCAGAGGGAATATTTCTGCGGGGGGGGGTCTGCTCACTCCTGAAATCCAAGAGAGGATGTGAGGTTCACGGCTGCAGCAAATCCTGCAATATCAGTGCAGATACCTGAGAATATTAATAACAAAGCTCTGTACCTTTAATCAGCTGAACTGCATACACTGGCAAATACTTTAAGGGAGCTCTCCCAGTGTTCAGACCACAGCAATGTTTAAACATGCTGAAACAATAACTCTGTCACTGATGAGCCAGCTAACCAAAAACATGTCAAATATTTTAATAATCATGCAACCATCGGAGTGTTTTTGAGTAAAAGTGCCAAACGTTGCCTAATTCTGCTTTCTCAGTTTGTCTCATGTGGTTATAAAATGACTCTATTTGTTTTTTTGGATTCCGCTTCAAGAAAATGTTTATGACCTAATCTGGTTCACAAAGTGCTCCCAAAAACTGAATTAATGCTAATGAAACTATAACATGCACAACAGAGTACGGGTGAGAAGGGCCTCCTTACGATCATGTATATAAATCTATATATATGTGCATAAAATTTGACTGTTGACATCAGTTTGGGAAGTCTTGAGGTTGGAATTTAGCTGTCATTGTCCTGTTTTTGTGAAGGTGGAAAAGTCTAAACAGCTGAATTCTGACGGCGTTAATATAAAATAATGCTGAAAGTGTTACTGTAATAACTAATTTAGAGAACAAAGAGAAGCCCCCAAAACACGCTAATATCTCTGAGGTGAAGCTGTAAAGCATGCTCAGATTTATCGTACATTTACACGATGTTACTGTGAGAAAGACTTGAAACTACCTGTTAAACTAAAGTAATATTAATGGAAGGTCAAAGGGTAATTTTTCTGTAGACTTCTGCGCAACCAAACTTCTTTTTGCAACCAGCGTAGTCGCCCCCTGCTGGCCATCAGGAAGAATACAGGTTGGCGCATTCCTACTTTATCTGAAGTAATGTCGTATATGTATGTATGTATAAATACACTGCCGACAGCCCTGCGTAAATATGATGGTATGTATGTGCTCAGCCTAAACTGATCCAAACTGAGCTGTCCTGAAATCTAGATCTAGCAGATGGGAGGCGGTACCTTTTTTAAAAAAAACCTTATTCTGCCAGAGAGTCAAAAATCTTTTTGCTTACTGTTTTCTTCAGAGATTTGACTGGTGATTCTTCAGGTTTTTTGCCCTGTTCCCCACTGAAATTAAAATTATTACAGGTAATGTTTGAAATACCTGCCAAAACAGGTGCTCAGAGGGGTTCAAGATGGCTGCAAAGTGGTGCGACTTGCTTCTGGAAGGAGTTTGATGTTGCAGACACATTTTTGCACTGAGCATTCAGTTCCAGCTTTTAGTATTTTGAAGCTTTAGCTTTGAATCACTGGTTGACTTTTTTTGCACATTTAAAATGACACGTGGGTTGCTTATCTAGTATTAATACTGAGTGCTTTCTTATTGATCGCACTTTCTTGCCGGTAGAAGCGACATGGCTAGTTTGCTGCTTGGAGACAGGCCATTTCATACATAAAGTAACTCACCTGTGCCTCTGTGCAAAGGCTCCCAGTATTAAATTCCACCTCCCAAAATGGATCCAAGCCCCCACCCCCCCTCCAGCACTGAATTCCCTGGCTTCCACCAGTCTGTTATGACAAAGGGAGTAAAGGCAAGCAGCACTGGGGTAAAGGCTCCAGTCTCCTAATGAGCTTCTCTGTTCCAGTATGTTGCATAAACCCATTACCTCCCAGCACATTACCTCATTCATTTCTTATATGTGGATAGCTCTCCTCTCCCAAGAGCACGGCATTCAGACACGGGTCGTGGTATACCGCAGGAACATACACACTTGTAAAGTCTCAAAGTAAGAGTCTATAATGTTTCTATTTCATACAGCTATTGAGTTGACCCTGAGATATCAGAAAAACACAGAGGGGAGAAAAAGAAACTCCACTGGCAGGAGATCCATTATTCAGAGAAAAGACAAAGAGAGAAAAACAGAGAGAGGAGGAAAGAAAATGTCTCCTCTCGCAGCAGCATTATCTCAGTATGTGGCAACTATTGCAGTGCAGGATGAGAGACACAGGAGGTAGAGAGCTCCACTGTGCCTCGAGCTAATCTGTGGATGCAATCCAACATGATGGGGTCCCTAGATTATTGTGCAATTTGTTTGATGGTTGAGTTCAGTAGGTTCTCAGATAAAAAAAAAGGGATTTCAGTAATGAACAACTCTCAAATTATAGCCTGAACAAATAGAACTGGTTGCTAAAAACACTGGTGCTCGGAGGAATTCGGGGGCCTTGTAGCGGCTCACATGATGAATACTGAAAAATGCACATTCCTCAGCTCTAATTTCGCCAATGCTCAGGCACTAATTTCTAATCGCTTCTACTTTTCTGAACAGCGGTCACTTCCTGCGGTCGTCTGGATCACATTACTAAAAGGAACACATTTTACTCCTTAAACTGCTGGAAGTCTTTAAGCATTTAGGACGGACAAAAAAATCCATGAAAGAGGCGGAATATCTCCATTCAGCAGAAAACTATTTTCATTTACTAATTTTTCTGTTACTCTGCTGGAAAAAACCTGCAAATTATTTTCCTGGAATGAGTGAGATTCTTTGAGCCCCTGGAAGACTTTTAATGTGAAGCAGCTGAGTAGGAAGTATTGCAGCGTTTCATTTATTTATTTATTTATATATATTGGTTCTACGCTATCAACTAATGCTAGCCTGCTAGCTTAGCAAGC
>VUQK01042842.1:20531-31438 GCA_015106715.1 Bujurquina vittata
TTAGCAAGCTGCATCGCTGCACAGACACCTGCTAATCCAAAAAGGTGCCATCAGCACAAACGCATCTGAGAGGTCAAATTCAATGATTCGAATGCCTGTAATTTGGCAGACCTGAGATCAGGGTGCACGTCAGGTTAGCAGCCACGCTTCAAGCGTTAGCTCCTTAAGAGATTTGATGAATTTTGGACGTGGGCATTTATGGAGATGGACTAAATATAGAAATAACTTATAAAACAGGAAATATTAACAAAGAAAAGATTAAAAGAGACCAGCTCTCTTAGAGTCACCAACAAGACACATATTTACCTTAAAGAGACACAAATGTGAACATATTATCTTTGCAGTCTCTTCATGAGCATGCACTGCACTCTTTGACCCACACTTGTGCAAATCAAAGACATGACTGGCTTTCATGTAACAAACCACTTTAAAGAGTGTTGTCTTGATTGATTGTGGAATCACGATGAATAAATCTTGTCAAATATCAATTAGGCCATACTAATCCTCTGTCTTTTCCCAACCAGAGAATATTTATGCCTGTGGAAGACGATATTAAATTACTGCGACAGCCACTGCTGTTCACAGCAGCTTCACATGTGCCGTAAACGGAGAACACGCGTGTTAGCCCGCACGCTCGGAAGCGTTTATTCAAATTCTCCGACACCTCAGCCGGAGATCGGGCGAGCCTTAATCCCAGCTCGGTGTCAGAACGCTTTATTTTGCCGCCATAAATCAAAAATGAGCCCAGAAACAATGGGCCTATTTCTCAAGCGGACATCGGCTCATTCCGTACTGCAGAGGGAGACTGTGACTCTGAATGAAGCACTCAATATGGCACAAGTGTTCACATGGATATCAATATTTAATCAGAGTTAAAGGCAGCTGCAATTCACAGAGACAATAGATGAGAGTTTATATGGAGAGCCGTTGCCATCAGCCAAAGCGTTTTTGGAGTCTGCGTGACTTCCTTGGCACTGAAATGGGAAAAATAAACAATGATCCAATCAAGGCCAAGTGGGATTCTGTACCATGAGCCTGTATGCAATAACTAAACCTTCTTACATTACAAGTGATGAAGGGAATAACGTGAGATCCCGTCTCGTGATTGGTTGATTCATCGCTCATTTTTAGCACTCCTATGGCAACAAGCACAGAGGACACTGATGTCTTTCGATGTTATTGTTTGTCAGGCTGAGTCAATAAGTAATGTTTCAATCGGAGCCATTTGGACTTTGTTAGAGCGCCGATCACGGCCCTCACACATCAATCAAAGGAAACGCTGTGAGCAAATGTGTCCTCTGTTATAATTGGATGCAGCCCACTTTTCTATCGCAGTGACAGTGTACACAGCGCTGGAAAACTATAATGCAAACCACAGTGAATCATTCTGTTTGAAGTAGGAATGTCTGCAATATGAAATCCATATGAATGTTTCAAAACCTCCTCCAAGTTTCCATTAAAAGAAAAAGAATCTTCTAATAAAGTGCCACAGAACATTGTCACCATCTTTCTCCTCCTTCAAGGGAGGGATGTGAGGCTTGGCTTGGCTACTGTCCCCTGCATGTGGATCCCTTCTCTCCTTTACTTTCTTCCAAAGCTAAGTTAAGGAAAGAGCATCAAAATCCCAGCTTTAATAATTGAGGGAGAGACTGCAGAGTATTCTGCTCAGGCCTTCTTGATGTGAAGAGTCCTTAAAAGATGCATGGATGCCTCCCCAGAGGGAGATGGAAGGGCTTCATGGAGCCAACCCTCTGTACACTTAAAGATTATGTGTGCATCCGCTAAAGCAAGATGACCAGAGAAATGCTCAGAGGACCATTATTCTGCACAGAGGGGTTTGAGGGATGGGCACCAAGCTAATAAGATGCTATCAATATTCATGCCTCTAAATCAATTATATCCACATGTACTTCAAATGCAAATCATTTGGCAAGCGAGACATTTTCAGAGTGACTCTGCAGACTGCAATAATTGAATTGAGGAGATCCAAAGCTAGGTAAACAAGCACTTAGACACAGACTTAGCTTTAGAGGAAGAGCAATAAGGATTCCAGTAAACATAAATGTGTCAGCTGTTTACAGCAAACACATTCAGGGGTTTCTAGTTAACTCCGGCCGGTGCGCAGGCTGTGCCTTTAAAATGTAATCTCTGACTCAGATGTATCGCTTTCTCCTCACCCCACCATTAAGGCTAGGGCCTAAATTATTGATCTCCTGCCTTCATCAGCATAGCAGTCACGTCCGAGCGCAGGGGATCTAACTCCGGCTGTGTCCCCATGCTCCAGCCACTGAAATAATTAGGAGGAGTTCTCATTAAGGGAGAATGAAAGGTTGAGAACGAGAGGAGGGGAGAGCAGCCCGAGGGGCATTCTGGGTGTTTAATGTCTTCCCGTGGGCCTCCAGATCATTCCGATCAAATCCTGAGGCTGTGTCTAAAGACGACGGGCCGTGCCGCAGGAAAATGTGCACTCTGCGTGGACACACAAATAATACATCAAGACATCAAGAGAGGGGAGCGATGCATGAATAAAAATGCAGCATCGTGCAACCAGATTAATAATAAATTGTCAGGATTTGGATCAATAGCGTGAGTGCATAACCTCAGCTGTATGCATAAGACTAAAAGGGCTCCTATACATGCAGCGTGCTCAGCAGTGTGAATGAAGTGGAGCTCAGCTTGTTTTATTTTTGCTGCTGAGGGAATCCACAGGGCTTTGGTGCCCCAAGGTAGTTCCCTTCTTAACGCTTAGTGAATCATACAGCCGAATATTCCACAGACTGCGCGTGTGTGTTCGTGTGTGTGTGCTGTATATGTTGCTTCTGAAGAGAGGCTGAAAGTAAAAAGGAACATGAATTAATTGAGAATGGCAGCCTAATAAATATTTGATTTGTAACTATTTATAGAAGCCAAAGACATTTTAGAGTGTACCAAAAATAACAGCATGCTATATGTGCTTACACTGCACAGGAGGCAAAACAATCACCTTTGATTTGACTCAGTCCAGCACTGGATTAGACCAAAGAGCCGGCAATATGGAAGTTGCCTCATTCATTTTTCAAAATAAGAGTGCATTACAAAGAAATTGCATTGTCATGTCTCTGTGTAGAAGGACGCACTGAGCAGCGCCTGTAAACTGAGTTTGTGAAGGAGCGAGCAGAGGAATTTGCATGCCACAGTTACATTCGTGCCAAAATGGCTTTCCGAACGACGGCTGAAGTCCATGAATCTTGCTGTCACATTGTGCTTTCAGTGTCGGCCTGCCTCACGCTGCGACTCCCGAGCTCTCTAAGTAGCTCAGTGTCGAGGCCACACCCCTCGTTAGTGGGGAGGGTTCATTATGCAAATGATCCTGCTGGAGCGGTATCAACGAGGCGCACGCTCCGTTATCATTTTCTGCCGCCGGGGCTCTTCTTCTCCCCGATCGCTCATACGGAATCATGGCCTAATAGCATCCCATTAACATAATTGCCAGCACAACTAGTGTTCCGTGTCTCAGAGCCACTCTGCTGCTCTTCCAGCCGAAAAAGAGAGAAGAGGATGAGTGAGGGTGAGGATGTGGAGGGGGGGTAGAGAAAAATTTAATTAAGCCAACGCATTGGCCACTCCCTCCCACAGTAAATGTGTGTGTTTCCTTTCTTCTTCTTCCCAAACAGGCGAGAGGGCAGAGCTTTTATTTCCAGGAGACCTTGAGAGTCTCCCTGTGCTCCCGAGGAGCCGGAGAGGTGCTCAATATTCCACTGATGAGCTCACAGCAGACGCCAGAATCATGCCCAAACCCGGTCTGCCAGGCAAAATAAAATCCCCATTATTTTTTAATTAATCCTTAATTAAAATATATTACAGAGCTGATTCCGCAAATCTCTCTAATGTGAAGATGCAGCCTATTTGAGCATATTTACACATCTATAATTAACACAGCACATTATTTTAGGCTAACAAGCCGTGGATTTTAAGTGCCAAGGTGGACCAAAACACGGTGTACAGAGACGCTGTGAAGGAGGCCCCTTCAATCACTCCCACAACACAACAGAATACCATTGTGGTCCACTAAGGATGCTCCACAGGGTTCTTTTGTAGCTTGTGGGTGTACCGTCACTCAGTCCATTAAGGGACTGCAGCATCAGCTACAGCAGTGAGGGGGAATAGTTGCAGCAGGAAGCCATAATCATGTGCTGCGCTCCTCCTGCATGCTGCCATTACCACGCCCCCAGCTCTCCTCTCTGCACAGCCACCCGTGCTGCTCTGATGAATTGATTGACACCATTTTCCATCTTCCTGTGCTGTCAGAGAGAGAGAGAGAGAGAGCCACACAGGGAGGCCTGCTCCTCTGGCTCTCCGGCTGCAGCACTGTGGTCACTTCTGAAGGGTCTCCACTGGGAAATAGACCCACACACTATAACAGAGAACTGGCATTTCCCTTTGCCTCAATATACGCCTTCAATACTCATAAAGTAAAAAGAAAATTAGGAAATGATATTGTAGATTTCTCAAACACAAACGCTCATCATAAAGGCTCCATCAATGTGGGCTGAATGCAAGAAATGTGTTTCCCCACTGCAGCCGCACAGCTCAATAACACGTCTGGCCTCGTTACGCTTATCACAATGACAACTAAATAAGCACAATTAGCAGCAGTGTGGATGCCCGGGTGACTGCCGATTTCACTCCCCAAATTATCCCGGAGATCCCAAATCTTAAAAGCAACAATTCCTCATCAAGCGATGCTTAATTATCACACACATCGTAAATCAAAAAGAAGGTTAAAGCAGCATGTCGACATCACAGGCAGCTCTTGCGTTGCAGCATCAAACCCTTTGCTACACCACAGAGGTGTTTTTGTCTACTGTTGTTGGCTCATTTTTAATTAAAAGATTAAAAGTTCATTTGTTCTTAATGGTCAGGAAATCAACACTGTCTCAGTAATAAACTTAAAACAAACATAAACACACACAGACACATGCAGACCCTTTCCTCTCTCTCTCTCTCTCTCTCTCTCTCTCTCTCTCTGCAGCCTGCTTTAATTTGACACCTTGAGCTGGGGTAACTAGGTGGGGAGCGAGGAGCCGCAGAGGAATTCATTAGGCGCGCCACTGCAGGGTCCTGGCTCAGAGCGTTAATGACATTGGAGGATAGGGAAACGAGACAGCCCAGACGTAAAATGAAATAAACATGAGGACTGTCAGTTCTGACAGCACCAGCAAAAGGGACAGAGTCATTTGGGCCGGAGACCTTCAGCCCGGAAGATCAGACCAGACGGCTTATGGACCAAAACAATATTAGTGTGGGAGCACAATCATCCTCACCAGGCACTTAGATTAACAGTGACAGCCACTGTGTGCGCGTGCCTGCATTGATCTTTCTGGGTTTCGCTCTTCATATCATTAAAAATATCCATCACTTGGTGCTCCTGCAGCATTCAGATACACGACTGCAATTAAATTATTAATGTCACAGCAGCCCCCCCTCACCCCTTCACCTCCCACTACCACTGCCATACAAACTGCACTCTTAAAGTGGCTGCTGAAAGACATTAAATATACAGCAATCTTTGTCTGGTTGCACCCTGGATCAATTTAGATGACTACAAAAATAACACATGCAGGGGAAAAAATAGAGATGCTGGCCACAGAGTATGAAGACACGGGCACCGGGATAGCGCTCACTATTTCATGTCACTTCTTTGAATAAAAACGTCATGCACTGGCAGGTAGATCAGGAACAGAACAAGGGCGAATTTGCTTCTAAAATGAGGCGACTTCACTGTGTTTTTCCCAGTGTTCTTCTCTCTTTGTCCCTCTGCTTTATAAAACCCTAAAGAATATTCTATTAATGCTTTTCTAGTCTTACTAACCAGTCAAAGTGTGTTGAAACTACACATTCGGTATTTACACTGACACTTCTAGTGCTTTATTTATCGCACACCTGGGGAAATGCAGGATTCAGGATGTTGTTCAAGGACATTTCAACGTACAGACCGGAGCAGCCCGGGCAGATGACCCGCTCCACCTTCTGCTCAGCTTATAGCTTTGCCTCGGCTGTACTGTAGTCACGATCAGTGGCGACTCCAGAGTCTGTTGGGGTCCGGGCCAAAAATTCACAGGGCCCCCCCCAAGCCAGCACTCATCACAATTATGTAAAAGAACTGCACACTTTGTTCAGTCCCATCACAGCCGGCACAGCTGGACCTACCAGGCTGCTCTGCTGGCTAACTGCTATAAGCATCAATGTAAACAAAAATGAATAATGTGATGCTAGCAGAAGTTACGTTAGTTAAGTTTCTCTCCCCCACAGTGAAGGGCAGAGTTGCAGCATTTACTTATGTTGCCTCATATTTAACTGTTATCAGCTCCGCTTAACACTGAGGCCCCAGTAAGCTGCCCATCTGCCTGGTGGCAAACCCACAATGAGTCGACAGCCCGTACCTTCTGCAGAAGGGTTGGATGATCTGCTACCAATGACTGGTGTGATTTTTATTGTTTAATTTAGCTAATTTAATGGTTTGCCTCCTTGAGAGTTCAAATCAGTAAATAATTAACTTGTAAAATGCTGAATGGCACCACGGGGTGATGTCGCCTTTCGTCCTGTTGAGGTGCAGCGATGACTGGGATCCTCGTCTGTGGAGACCCGTCATTCAGAGCACCAGTGTGGAAGTCTCAATTCCTGCCTCACAGGTCTCCGAGCTAACATGCTATCAGAGCTCATGATAGGCTAGCTGTTGATAGCTTTTCACTGACACCACCCCATTTTAAAGGTTTTGGCCCCCCCTGGCATTTGTTAACACATATAGAGGTGGCAAAGCAGATTCATTTAGGACCTTTGGGTTGCTGGTTTTCTCCGATTTAGAACAATAAGAAACCCAAATAGGTCAGTTTGTACTCATATTTCACAATCAGTGAATATATAAGAGCGCACAGAGGGAGTGGGTGTACAAGTATATAGTATAATCACTGTTTGTTGGACTGATGCTGGATGGCTACAACGTTCACAAGACTGCAGTACGGTCACACAGCTATTATTAGAATAAGTATTCCACATGCGATTCCTGCATCTTTGAAGCCAGAGACGGTCGGATTCTTCCACGGCTGCTTTGGTACAATTAAAAAAAGTGTTATCAGCTGAAAGATGTCGACTCTATTCAAAGAAACAACAATGCATACAAAGAAATGAGTAATTCTTTTCGAGCACGACTGAGTGCGGTCTGTGTTTGGAAGGTCTCTTCATGAGAGCCTTTTATCCCCGTTCCTCAAAGGACACAATAAAGCTGTCAGTCAGTGTGTCAGTCAGTCAGGACTCAGCACCAGTCTGTAATGCTTTCGGACTGGGACAGTCTCCTCTGGTGGATGCTCCATATCTGACACAAGCGCTCTCACACAGCTGATGGAGCTACGGTCTCTTGCGATATGGCGACTGTGAATGGGTGGCAGAGATGACCCTTCTTTCTAAGCTGCTCAGCTTCAAATACGAGGCTCTGCTGCAGCAGGCATCTGCCTTGACGAGTGTGGGGGCGGGGGCAAGTTGCTGACACCTGTCTCTCCTAGGATGAGCCCGCCTTTGTGACGTGGGAGCCCGGGTTGGCTGTCGGGACAGGCCCGAGACAGATATGACAGGGCCGCTGACAAGGGCCAGGCTGCATGCTGGGAGCAACACTGCAGTCCAACACAAACAAGACTCCTGCTCTCTTCGCTGGGCCTGCAGTGAGAGGCAGCTGAGAAGCCTCAGTCTGTGTGCACCGAAAGCGACGCTGGCTTCTCAGCACTGCTAATCACTGTTGCATGGACGGACCTCTAAAACACAAATGCTGAACATCAAATGCAGCTTCAGCTGTGTTAGTGGCAAAGGATCTGTGCTCCTCTGAGACTTCAAACTCAGCAAACAAAGAAGCGCTCTCCTCTGTGCTGGATCCGTTCATTATGTCAGCCTCGCTTGGCACGCTTATGTATCTGAGCTCCATTCCAGAGCAGACGCCTCCTAATTGTTATCGGGTCTGTGTTGAGACGGTCTGAGCAGAGAGACGCTGATAAAAACTCCCCTGGAGTTGACGAGACTCCTCACAAACAGCTGCAGAATTCCACAAGCTCTGGAAGTGGAGGTACAGTGGAGGGTGGAGAGGCAGCAGCGGTGCAGCCCGCCTTGCCCTCTGACCACAGTTAGAACGATATGACAAATCGGCCTAGTTTTGCTTTTAATTAATCATGCCTGGCTGACAGCTACCTGTGCCACACATCATCATTAGTCAGGAGGAGAGGAAGCCCCAGCCACATATAATAAGAGAGGAGGACACACCTCATTAACTAATTTTCCTCCATTTATTTTTTACAGCAACAATGCAGTGATGGAAGGAATATTTACACCTGAATCTGCTTAACTTCAAGATAGCTGATTGGTTTTATTGCATCAGGACAGAGTTAACCAATGTGATAATATGTATCGTTAGATGATAGCAATATGTATACAGTCAAGAATTATTTATACACAGTTTGTCTGACTGCCAGATTAACGACCAGTACATCAAATCTATGGAAAATTGATTTGCATCAATAGCAACTGTTCTTTACGATCTCCACACCAATGACGACCTTGATTTGTAAATTTTTGCTTTTCTTCATATAATTAGACGTTATTCCGTGGTTATTGCCAGAGAAAGGAATACAAGAACATGGATTTTAAACAAAACTCCACATTGGCCACAATTATTTGAAAGACAGATGAGGTTCAAACCTTTTCCCAACAACACACAATCCAGTTTCTTGACTCAACGTGACCAACGGGGCTCGAAGTGGTCTTTAGCCTGCAGATTTCTTGTACAGTAACTTCTGTCAGGCCTGCAGGAGGCAAAGAAAATATTTTGTGGTACGATAAGACTCGTACTACACAAACACTACTGAACTCTGAATACTAAATATGCAGCTGCTGTGAGTTTCTTTCTCTGCTAACTCCAAACATTGAAGAGTCTGAACCCACTGAATAAAAGATCTTTATTTTTTAAATGGTCCAATATTTGGTTAACACACATAGAGTAAATCTTTGCATTTTGTATTTATTGCTCATGTTCATGTTGGAATGAGCTCATTTCCTGGTGTCCTGGTAGTGGATTATCTGGCAGAAATTTCTGAGACTAAGGTGAGCTCCAAGTCAACCATATCTCCATTCATTCAATAAAATGCAACACCATA
Organism: Bujurquina vittata; assembly: GCA_015106715.1. Lineage (NCBI taxonomy): Eukaryota > Metazoa > Chordata > Actinopteri > Cichliformes > Cichlidae > Bujurquina > Bujurquina vittata. Next base: position 29,705 of record VUQK01042842.1, read on the forward strand.
AGCAGTGGTTATAAAAATATCTGTGCCCTTAATCCACCCCTGTATGAGCCATGAAAGATGTCGACCGTGTGATCGTTTCACAGCCAAATAAAATGTCAATCAAGGGTTTTATGAAAAAAACATGCATTCTCTTTGAAACAGTGGTTGGGTATGATGTAGACGTCTGCTAAACCTTAATTTTTAGATATAAAGGGATGTGTTTTTAAACTGGCCAACAGAAAACAACGTCGAAAGACATCTACTGCTTTGTGGGCAAAACGCAGTTTCTTGCAGAAAAACACTGAATCCATATGACAGGATCTAAACAGCCTGTATGTGCATCAATATGTTCGGTCTGTTCAATTATTTAGACGATCGTCTGTTTGCCTCCTTTCAGACTGAAAGGATGAATTTAATTAAAGGGCAAAACATTGTCCACAGACGGCTGCACAGAAATGCATGTGTGACAACAAAAGTCATTGTTCCAGTCTCTCACAGAGGACTGATGCTGCCTCTCAGCGCTCGGGAAGCCTGCCGATGATTGACAGCTCCATCTTTATAGAGGCCATCCAACAAAAAGGCAGAAAAAGAGAGGCCATCCCCGCCCACTGAGCTGAAGGCGCTTGGAGACCAGTAGAGATAAAAAATAAAAAATAAAAGCAAAATCAACCGTCTTAAAGGCAAATGAGAAAAGCACGGCACCTCTCGGATTCTCTCTCATGTTTGGGAATACTGATCCTCGACAACTTCTAATTGGGCTCATTGTTTATCGCAGCCGGTCCAAGGTTTACCTTCCATTCAGGCATTTTAACAGTCATCCGTATGTTGTTTAATCCAAAGTGTTTGTCTTATTTTACCCATAAGGAGATAATTACCAGCTTCATAAGGCAATAAAAAGCTTCTTACATCGAAGCTCATGTACCCAGGATGTGGTAGGTACAAATAAGCACATTGGAACTGCTTCCATTTGCGAGGGAAGAATATTTGAGGTGAGACAGACTGCATGCATGTGGAAAGAGGGTTGATGGATATCATCTACAACGTGGAAAAAAAAGCTGTTAGGGTAATAGCCTTCCTGAACTCACACAAATAAATGTTCCACAGCCTGTGCTGACACAGTTAAAAATGAAGAGAAATGTAGCAATGTAAAATTCTCTACAAGCTGTTAATATTTCATGAGTAGCCGTTCTGACACTGTCAGTGCCTACCTAATTTGTATGGCACGCAAGGAGAGGAGAAGGGAAAAGCTGGAGGAGGGAAGAAAAAAAACGGGGGGAGAGGTGGATGGAAGTGGTAGGAATAGAGGAAGATATAAGATAAAGGTGGAAAAGTGTCTCCAAAAAGATTTCCGTCTGCGCTGAGCAGGCTGACAGTGAATTTTTTGGAAGTCAGCATGGTACAAAGAACATTTGAAATGGCCCATTTAACAGCACCGTACTCCACTCCCAGCCGATGCCACCATTTGCATACTTCATATCAGATGAAGATGGATGGTGAAAATCAGTGTCACTGAGATGAGCGTTTTATCAAGGTTACACTATCCTCCAAACTCCTAAAACCTCTTTATCTCATCTCTGTTGTCGGAATATTAACTTATCAACACAATCTCTTTACAGCAGAGACAGGAGCAGTGCGGATTTATCAGCTCGAGGAGCGATGGCAGGATGGCCAGCTGGCTGTTAGAAATGCAGGTAAAGATTAGTTTGATTATCATTATCCATATTTTTAACAGCCAGCTGGCCATCCTGCCATCGC
>VUQK01042844.1:0-26119 GCA_015106715.1 Bujurquina vittata
GGATTTTTGTTCAACATAAGTGCTGTTTAGATTTGCCCCCAAATCACTAACACGGCTCCAGAGCTTCCAACACAATCTGATAGAAGAAAAAGGAAATCTTTAAAAATGCTCCTGACTTCTTTGGACGGTTTGGATCAAAGCATTGAATTTCGTGGCCTCAAAGCTGACCGTACTTTTCCTATGCAGGAAAGTTGGAAATGCAGGAGGTTAAATAACGTCCTACAAACTCAAAGCACTAAATCAACAGTTCTATGGAAGCAATGAAAAACAGAAAGGTGATCAAAGTTTCAGCTTATCATTAAATACATTTTGCCTTTTAATATTCATGTAAAACTTGTTTAAAAAAAAAACATAAGAATGAATGAGATTTAAGATCTTAGATAATTGGCAATTTCTCTGCAGGTGTAATTTTAATAGTCAGTCAATCAATAAATTGATCCAGCCATTGGCAATTAATAGCTGGACCTTAACCTGAAAACCTAAAAATATGTGACAAAAATAGTGAGCAGCCAACTGATAAAAATCACTAAAAAGAAACAAAAACAATGTAGAAGATACATTTGAACAAGTCTGTGCTGCGGCATTAACTCAGCAGTCCCTCAGCTCCTCATATTAACTCTTCAGTGACGGATCATCTCAGACTGGACCTCTGAAGACCGTAAATGTTGCACAGATAGCCCTGCGTCGTCTGTTAATGCCCGCTGACAGAAGAAAAGGCCAAATCTATGAACACTACTGCAGGACAAAGACGAGCTGCTGTCTATCTTTGTGAAATTTTCAATAGTCATCTAACAAACCAGCTAATTATGACTATTTTTAATTGGATCTAACTCACTGCGTAGATTTGCGAGAATTGTGTTTTAAGCCTCTTATCGTACAAATCTGCTCGGATTTGCTCGCAAACGGAAGGTGAGAGGTCACTCGGCACTTGAGCGTAGTCCACGCAATGTTTTGGTCCAAATAAATAAGACATAATTTGATTAAACCCACCCCTCAGTCCTAAAACAATACAAGCGAGCCTAATAAACTTGAAAAGCAGAGTTAAAACTCGACATGAGAGCCTGAACATGCCCGTGGAGGTGCAATATTGCGCAGTGTCCAACAGAGATCACTGCGCGTCGCAGAAACGCGCCAAGCCGGCCCGGAGCTTCAGAACGCATTTTCAATTCTTTACTTATTACAAAAAAAATTGGGCACAATATCTAAAACAAAAAAATCTGCCATCAATCCTAAAAATTAAGAATGAATTAGAAATGTTTAATTTGTGCGGCCAACATCCAAAAGGACGTAAAGAGAGAACAAAGCGGAGGTGACAAGCTGCGAGTTTATGCATAGATTTGTGAAATAAACTCAAAACTTGAAGGCTAATATTAGAATTTGCTTTATAACGCATTTTATACGCAGTTAGATGAAGTTGTGTTAAAATGTCTCTGGGTGTAAAAATGAAAAAGCTCACTAATAAATTGTGGAGCGATAAATCAAAGTGTATTTGGTGGTCTGCTTTCTGCACAAATTGTCTCATTTTCTCCTCATTAAAATAAATAAATAACTTTTACCTGTACCACTCCAGCCCGTTGTCGTAGTTGCGGTCGAAGAAGTGCGGCTCCGCTCCCACGGCTCTGATGTCAGGATGCACCCGGAGAAACTCCAGCAGCGCCCGCGTCCCTCCCTTCTTCACCCCGATGATGATCGCCTGCGGCAGCTTCTTGCTCCCGGAGCCGTTGGAGAAGCTGGACATGGCGCTGGGCTCCGGGGCTCTTTGGTGCTCCCCGCGCATCTCGTCCCAGTCTTCGGCTCTGTCAGCCTCCAGCTCGTCGTTGAGCAGGTCTCTGGACGCGGCGGTCCTGATGGACGGCTCCTCGTAGTCACTCTCGATATCCTCCCAGGGCTGCGGCTTGGCCAGCAGTCTGGACACCAGGTCCGTCCGGCTGCTCTCTGTCCTCTGGCCCACCGCAGAACTAGTCTCCTTGGCCCGGTAACTCTCCACCACCAAACTTGGCATGGTGGAGCAGTAGCCCACGCAGGAGTACAGCATGTATACCCAGAGTAAAAACATGATGCTGAGCAGTATTAGCTTCTTCTTCACGGGGCTGGACCAGAAGGCATACAGGTTGTGGAGAAGCAGGCTATATTCCATAAGCCTTTCGGTTTAAAACCACATCCCAGCGGCGCATATTGCCCAACTCACTCCCGGTGGCACCGCTGCAATCCTTGCAAAACGAAGCACATGCTCACCAAGAACTAAAGCTGAATAAAGCAAAGAAAAAGTGCTGCAAATCAGCTCGAACGCTGTATCCAGGAATCAAAGGCATGGAGGGGACAGGAACCAGGCGAAATTTGGGGAAAGTGTTGAGTTGCGACAGGCGCGCCGCAGCCCGCTCTGCCCTCATCACGTTTGCTCGCGCTTCTGCGGGAGCGCGCGGCGTTATAGAGGCGCGCGCGAGAGTGGCGGTGGCGCCGACCAATGGCCGTGAGAGAGATAAATATGCAAGGCGTTTGTTGACACAAGCGGACCAATCAGAGGGGAGCGTGGGCGGGGCCGGCCGTGGGATCCTCGGTATGGAAATGAGGCGTGTGTGCGGGACTGCTGAGAGTTTGGAAAACGCTCTCAAAGACTTCAATTAGCTGCAGTTCCTCGTTTACGCGACTTTAAGTGTCGCGGACACGGTTTGCGCATTTTTTTCCAACTAATTTCCAAATGTTTATTCTAATAATAAAGTCTAAAATAAATGTTCCAGAAGACCTAAACATAATAAGATTAAAAAACAAGATTATATTGGGTACATGAACAATTGAAAAAGATCTAAATTAAGAGCGTGAGTGACGCCGAGTGAAGGTAACACTGTGATGAGCATTACCAGCAGAAAGCTCAGCCTTCACTTACTTGACAATTTATTTTGTACATATATTAAATTTAAAATTATTCCTCCGCGAAGAGCAATAAAACGTATTAACAACGCTAGACTAAATAATCATAATAATAATTCTATAATTTATGAGCCCTTTTATTCCCCCTTTTCCCTTAAACACGTGTGTGAATTGGATTTTTTTCAGGCATTATAATAACTCTGCTCACTTGTGCAGTTTGGTTACTAACCAGTGCAAAGTATGAATATTTAAAAATAACGGAGGCAGTCCTCTCACGTTGGTTTGTTGTTCGAATATTTCTGACACAAACTTGAGAAGTCGGTTCAGCTGTGAAATTAGCAGAAAATCACGATTTTAATCTGCAATTATTCATCTTTGTTTTTAAAAAAAAAAATTAAAAAGGTAATTTTACTTTGAAAAAAAAACAAACAAACCCAAACAAACCAGAAAGTATGCTTATTAATGAAAACTATCCCCACATTAATATGAGCCAGTTTTCCACATCCAAGCATGTTTTTACTGAGTTTTTAAGTGTTGATTTTCTCTCTCTTAACTATCTGCGAAAGCTGAGCAAACAGAATCAAACACATGAATTCTTCTTTCAGGGAAAGGAGCGCACCGACCCTGCTCTGTGGCTGTGGCTTTAATTATTATTCAATTACACGCACACGCAGGATTCAAAGTTGTGTCTCTTGAGTCAAAGCGGCGGCGCAACAACGTCTTGAATGATTATAAGAACATCACGGGCCGCACAGTCGGAGCGCCCTCAACAACAGGTTTGTCTCTTTGTGTGTAATTTGGAAGAACATTTCATTGCAGTAGGAGGACCTGTTGACGCAGGGTTTATCAGCCCCCCCATGGCACCGGAGTCAGTTTTTACTCTGATATTCCTGCGGGGACTTGATGTCTCGATATTTCTTTGGTTTTGATGGACTCTGTTTTGCAACAAGGGCCAGAGGTCATCATTCACAGTGAGATTTCAGGGCTCGAAGAGTCGTGGAATCCGAGCTGCTGTGCAGGATTTCCCCGATGTTCAGCTCTCTGCACCGGGGGGCACTCAGATCGCTGCTCGGGGACCCTCTCTGTTTACAGATGCACATTTCGCTTCCTCCGCACTTTGTTGACTCTGGCATGAAAGCTCCGACTCGCACTGAATCGCATCAATGATTTAATGACTGATATCAGCAAAGGGGAGGAAGAGAGACCTCCATGTTTTTATGCACGGCGGAGAGTGGAATAAGGGAGAAGAGCACTCATAAAATATTGTTGACTTATGAAATAATAACAGCCATTGGCTTTTTGAAGTTTTTCTTTATTCTACATTTGAGTCATGTGATAAATCTCGAGTTCAAAACGCGCAGTAATGTAGGAGTCAGCTTTTATGGACTCCAATATTATGCAATACAGGAGTCTGTTTTTATGTAAGACATTATTACTAACAGGAGCTCGTGTATCCTTGTAAATCACTTAAAGAGCTGCTCCAGACATGTTTTAGACAGCTACATTTTTATGTTTTCAACAATTATTTTTTTGAATGTCTGATGTTTGAATGAATAAAAAAACTCTAATTTCCAAAATAAGCATATTTATCCTCCTGAAAAGCAACAGTAACAAAACCACAACCATTATACCTGTGCTGGATATTTAAAATAATATTGAAGGTGGTACACAGACACAAAAATAATAAGAAAAGATTAAAGTGACAAAACTTATTCAGAAGTCTTTAAAAAGCCCACACTTTCTTTTGATTTAATGTCATTTTAAACAACTTCTAGGAATTTCCTTCTGGGGTGAACTTTCCACACTCTCACTGGTAATTATAAAGATTTAAAAATATATTTGTTTAACCTTAAAATTGAACAAAAGTTCAAAAACATCTTTCTTGCATAATTTGACCAATGCTGGACATAAAAACATGAAAAGCATCTCGGTTGATGGTACGAGGCTGTCCACCTCTGCAGGAACACATGCAGCAAACCACAGCAGGCCATCACTTTGAGCCGTGAAGGTTGCTAAAGTCATTCAATCTCCACACAGGTTGCCCCCCCCCCCTTCCCTCCCAGCTGTAGCAGCTGGCTCGATCGCTCTCCTTCCACCCTCTGATATGAAACTCTGTATCCGGTCAGACGCTTTACGAGGATGTCGAGCCGTTTCAGGTCTCTCGGCCTTGGCTAAATCCTACGGCCCCCTTTTATGGCAGGAGGATGGCAGCGAAGGGAAGGGGGCACTTGTTGCTCCGACTGCGGTGATGGAAATGTAACCAAATACCAAAACTAGGGGCAAAAGGCGGAAGGGGAGCACATGCTGACTGACAGGTGCAGAGGTGGTCTGCTAAATGGAGCTTATTGGAGGGACGGTGATTTGTTCTTAAAGTGAGCATATCCACTAAGGCTTTAATTGAAGCTTAAATCCATACATGATGTGAAGCAGCAACAGCCAACGAGGTGTGTTAGCAGTTCGTGTGTGTTCTTTAAATAAACCAACAGCATGCGCAGTTATTAGCACAGAGTAAATGATGACACAGAAGACAGACTCACAATCATGACGTGTTTATTGTTGGAGAGCATTCGCCCTTGTTTTTTTTTTTTTACAGGGGTGAAACATTCCCTTTCATTTTGGTGCAGGCAAACCACACAGAATTACAGCATGACGCTAACGAATCGAGACCCATCAGCGAGAAGCAGAACGCAACAAAGTCTATTAACCGTCAAGTATGAGGGATCAAGTGAAAGTCAGCAAAAGTCAACATAAGTGGCAAATAAACTTGGATTTGTCCTGTTTTTAGACTCACTAACATATTCTGATAAGATTCTGCATTTGTACTGCAATTTAAACTGTACATTTTAAAATCAGTCACGTGGGCCCTGCTATAAATAAAGACAGAATGTATATTTACTGTACATACGCATTCAGAGGATTACAGCCTGATGTAATGATTCAGTGTGTTTTCTGTAATTCAGCTACATATGAAGTGAGCACTGCCGGCTTGGAAATAGCAATGTGCCTTCTCTCCCCACCAAGCAGAGCAGGACACTAAAGTATTGTGGCTAAAAAAGGGTCCCACAGTCCCCTTCAAGTGTTGGGACAGCTATGAAATTAGTTGGCAGGAAGTGTGAGTGGTAAAGGTGCTGGAGGTATGGTGCCACCCTCCTGACTTCTACTATACTTTTTGCAAGTGAATGTCAGCAGCAGCAGCAGCATGGGCAGGTGCCACAGGCTACAAAAGAACAGCTTTCGGGCACTGCTGCGGTCTCCCTTGTGGTAGAAGCGGAAGGCCAGGTAGCTGATGTACAGGTTGATGGGTAAAGAGATGACAGGGAAGGTCCAGGTGGTGACATCCAGCACGGGCGCTAAGGTCGACAGGCCGATCAGACCCAGGCTGTGGCGCAGGGCCACCCGCCTGCACATTGTGGGGTGAGTGACGGACATCATTCGATAGCCACCTCGGGAGTAGTCTTCCTTCAAGTTCCAGCTGAGGGCGTTGAAGTGGGGGAACTGCCAGCTGTACAGGAAGCCACCCAGCAACAAAGCACCTAGGAGGAGAGAAGAGAGAGATGTTAAACTGATGTGCTGCTCATATAAACTGCACTCAGAATACAAAGGCCAAGTCTTAAAGTACAAGCATCTATTTTTAATCTTAAAAAAGCAATAAAAGTACTTCCTTAAACTTTATTATGTACACCTGTTCATGTATCAGCCTTTGGGATGTGTTGGAAAAAGAGCTTCACATCATGGCTGTGCAGCTGACAAATCTGTAGAAATGTCAATTGTGACCAAAATATCTGAGGATGGTTTCCAGGAGCTTGAACTGAGGCATTTCTGAAGGCAGAAGAGGGTTTAAGACAGTAATAGCAGGGTGTACCTAATAAAGTGACCAGTGAGTATATATGGTATTTTGCAAAGCCTTATTTCTTAATTTGTTTTGCTGTATCAAAAATAAATTCTCATTTAAAATAAAACAATTACAATAAAAACTAAGCAAATGATTAATGAACGCAAATGAAAGTGTAACAATAATGTAATAAAGTGTACCAATAGTGTAATAATAGTGTACAAATAAAGAGTAATAGTGTAATACAAAAAGTGTAATAAAGTGTAACAGTAGTGAGGGGTTTCTCTTTCACCCAGAAGCAGCTTTTCTTAGTCATAATTGGTTTAATTTGCGAGTCAAAGCATTAGAAGTGTACAAACTGACAGGAAGGGACAATATTTGCAGTACCTCTCTAACCCTAACACTGTTTCAGTGACAGCAGCGTGTGCTGTTTGACAGCAAAGACAAAAAGCCTCCCAGACCTGTGCTGTCTGCAAGTATAATGAGTGAGTCAGCACAACAGCAAGTGAGATTTGCCCCGGCATCCCACAGACACACACGTGTTTGTTTCTGTTTTAGTAAAAATATTAAGTCCCAGAAGAAAGGAGGAAACACAGCTTGTGTATAACACTATGGACAGCAATGGGTGCACACTGCGTTGAGAGGCCGTGTAACCCTTTAAATAACATCAACAGTTCTTCACGATGATTTCAAAGTACTTCAAAGTATAAAACAGATTTAGACAAAAAAGAATATGTAGCATAAATATGAAGATGAGCATTTCTAGGAGGATTTTACAGAGCAGCAACATAATTCAGTTTCACACAGTTATAAGAGCACTCGATGAGTCTGCCACACATGCTCAATAACCTGCCTTTCCAACATCCTGACTTAATATTAAATTCATCTGACTTTGCTCCACACGAGCAAAAAGACTAACACTCTGGCCCTGGGCATTATGTAAATACAGCTTCACGTGCTTTATAATCAGGCCTGCTTTCACACTACAGTAAGTTAGAACAAAAGCACAGCGACATGATCAAATTACTGCTGCAAGACAATTATTTTCAGAGATTTATGCACTTCATGTAATGATATCATTGTTATGAAGGAAAACAAGCACAAATGTACATTTCAGAAGGTGAAATCTGTGATTTTGGGAGTTTAGTTAAAAACTAACCTTGATTTGACTGAGCACTGCTAACTTTCTGATAGCAGTGCAAAAAGCTGCAGGATTAGAAGTCAAATATGTCCAAGAGCTTCATATGCAGCCTTTAGTCCCAAAGTGGTTGGCGATGGGAAACAGCACACTGGGTTTCGCACAACTAAAAGTTGAATAGTGACGTTATGACGGTAATACTGTGGGAAAATATGGGGTTCATTGTGCAGTAAATCTGCAATTAATCTTTTAATAATGAATTATTTTGTTGTATCAAATGTCTGCTAATAGGAGGAGTGAAGTCTACTTGTTTTCAGATGACGTGTTCCATCCTGTTGAGCACTCTAAATCCAGAACATATTGATTTACAATGATAGGAAACAGAGAGCAGCAGTAAATCTAAATCACATTTAAAGAGCTGTGTGCAGCAAATATTTGGCACGTGTGCTTGATAAATCTTTTCAAGCTGCAGGTTTTCCTACAACTAACATTTCTCTACTAGTATCACGCATACAGATGCAAACCGTTGGGCCTGACGAGGTCTGACGGGATCAGGTGTGTGAACAATCACCTCTATCCTGTGCTGAAATATCCCGCTGTCTCTCCCAGGATGGGGACACAACGCTGGGATTCTGAGTATTAAAACTGCCTGAATCAGATTCTCTGACCGTCACGTATTTTTATTGAACAGTAACACCCCAGCCTGTCACTTTCCACCAACATGCAGAACTTTATGGTGGCTTTTATATGTCTGTGTACGTCTAATATTATCTCAGCTGCTGACTCGTACCTGGCTCCAGGCAACCTGTGGCCGCAGTCCAGCCCATCACAGGAGGTATCGCCCCCACCACTGCTCCCACCCAGGTGTTGGTGATGCTAAGCCTCTTGAGCGGCGTGTAACAACAGGTGTAGAGAAAGATGTTGAGGGCGCCCAGGAAGCCTGTCAAGGGATTTACTGCCAGCGTGAGCAGAGCAACTCCAGGAACTCCACAGGCCAGAGCAAAGGACACTGCATGGAGGGGGCTGGTATAAGGAAAGGAAAGATAAAAGAAAGAAAAAAAGCAGAGAGGGAGTCAGCTATATCAACTAGACAAAGAAAGATTACACAATAACAAGTTTGAAAGAAGATTTTCACATTGTTTTGTTCAGGTTCAAGCTCAGGTGAAAGCATGGGAACTATGTGGCGATAATATTTTCTAGGCCCTTCTGGGCAGACACCAGATAAGACAATAATAACTCCAAATGTTGAGCACAGACCCATGGGGGCCGGCAGTCAGCAGCCGTGCATGGATGAGTCTCAGAACGGGAGGCCCGGAGGACGCTCATCTGATAAGAGTTTGTCAGGGATAAAAGTAGCGCCGCAAGATGAAGAGCATGAGCACACGCCAGAGATCAAAACTAGCTGAAGGAAACCACTGTGGCTCAGGCTTTTAGCTGGATGAAGGCTTCCTCCTCCTCCTCCACCACCCCTCATCTGTAACTGAAAGCACTGACGGCAAAGTCTGGTTCAAATTCACCAGTAAATGCTTCATAAATTAAAGAGGGAGGAGATTAAAATCTTGACCAAAAGCAGGCCTTATTCTTCAAAAAGAAACGGGGCTTTTATTTTGGTGGCGTGGCCATGCAGGGAGATTGGAGCATTAATGTGATTAGTGGTGTTATGTCTTTTTTATGTGGGCTGAGATGGGGCCGTGCAGGCTGGCTGTCGGGCAGCTGGCTCTGGGCTGGCTCAGTGGGGGTCAGGGGAGGGAGTGCGTCACATGGTCCGAGGTGGGTTTAGTGTCCTGTGCTTCCAGTCGGACGGAGCCGCAGTCATAACGTCAGGTTGGTAATGTCAATACAGAAAGCCCAACATGTTTCCTTTTGGTTACACCACAATCAAGGTCATGGATTCAAATGTTGAACGGTTGAAGAAACAAGATGAATCCACTTAAAGCCCTCTAATCTGTGAAATACTCAAGTGGTCACAGAGTGCAAAGGAAACTGTGGAAAACAACACTTCTGCACTTTGCAAATGTGTAAGCCTGACCAGAAAGAAAGTGGCTGCAGGCACGGGTGCAAAACTGGAAACTGACTACAGATTTATGAAACCTGCTAAGGCTTAACACACACATAATGGCTATTTATACAAATGATTTAAAAGATTTATTCTGAGCAAATAAAAAAGCCCAAATCCTAGAAACCCAGCAGACTGAGCCCATGCAATAATTTCTCCCACAAAAATCTCCAGAAAAAATCCATCAAAAACGGGATTCCTTTCTAACTTGTGTTGAAATTTACAGAAAAATTAAATGTGACTGGAATTCCCAAGGTTGCAAAAAGTGCTGCGAGTGACTGCACGTCAGTGAGTGCCTTTAATTGTATAATACAATTACATGATTTAAAGTGACTGAAAATCTGATTCAAATACTCAAAGTTCAGCTCACAGAAATACATAGTTGATAAAATTGTTGGTAAAACTGAGATGTTAGCTTTAGAAAGGCTTTTGAGAAATATTTCTGTTAGTGAGAAACGTGGGCAACAAAATGATCGAAGTAATGAAACTCCGGACACTCCACACCGACTTCAGCATGTTATATCTTCCGCTCTGTAACCATCTCTGTAACAGTTGCAATTTGCATTGCCCTCCTCAGGGACAGGATCTACTGCATCACCACATCTGGAGGCCTCAAACTCGACAAGATCGCAGCTAAGAGAGGGCGACAGTTGTCCGCATTTCCCCAAAGAACAAAAAAAAAGAACGTTTGGAAAGATGATATGCTATTGTTCTACTGTAATACAGCAAACGACTGCCAACACTGACATCACACTGGGCGGAATAAGTCTTGCATTAAGGACAAACAAAGCTGGCTAACAAGATTTGACTCGCACAGAGCGCCATCCTAAAGGCAACATAGAGATGTGTAAAATGCAGTCTTCTGATGGCTTGTTTGACAGGACAGTCCAGCTTGCCATCTGCTCTCTGTCTCCACACAAGACTGTATGTGTGCAGGAGGAGATGGGAGACACGGAGAAACAATGAGCAAGAGATGTAGCGACTGTGTGAGTCTCAGAGACAGACGTACGCCTCCCCCTGTCAGCAACAGGCTAAAAGCCAGAGCGAAGAGGCAGTGTTTAGACAGAGAGAGAGCATTTCCAATAACCACCTCAGCAGCACGAGAACACGTTTAAACAGCACGTCAACAGAGAATTCCTTCAACTGGGATGAGATAGCTGTGGTGTGGATGAAGAACCCGTTGTGGTACTATCAGGATCAGCAGGATAAAAATGAATGGCAAAGGTGACAGCTGACAATGGCTGAAGACATGTGGTCCATTTGCGCTTGTGCATTAGTGAGAATCTTGTGTTTGCCTGCTGCTTAAAGTCGAAGCCTCACAAAGATTGGCCTCTGAGTAAGATTTGTAGGAGCGTGGCAATCCACACAGTTCACTGAGCACCAGTACTGAGGTTATCTGATATCTAAAGAGGACAGGCAGCAAAGTAAGGGTGCTCAGGTAAGCTACACCCTAACCTCATCACCCCTCCTCTCCAACAAGTTCAAATTACACCTGACAGGTGTAAAGCAGAGGCTCATCACTGCCGGCATGCATTTCTGCTCCTGGTAGGTGCCGTCTCTGTCTGCCACTACAGGACAGCTATCGCACTGCTTCAGCACCACAATAACTCAAAAAGGAAAGCTGGAACTGAAAGGTGTAAATCAATATGCGCTACTGTTTTATTTAAGCCCTAATTATCATATCGGCTGCAAATACACACAGGCTCCGACATCACGAGCTGTAGGTCAGGTTTCACCACAGGAAAAATATCCCGCTAAGGCACAAGGTAAGGATCAGGTCAGCGAGCAAGAAAACAGTACCGCACTTTGTCATTCACCCAGCGAGATGTACAAAAGTTAACCTGGGTGGCTGAGCAGCTGTCACACAGCGCTGCTGCTGCACTGCTGCTGCAATAAACTCAACCCCAACCCGCAGTGAGCTGATTCACTCCTCACACACATTCTCTGCCAAAAGTCTTTGTAAAAGGACAGAAAGTACAGATGGTGGCTCTATGCCAAATCAGTCACACAGGGTTTAAGAAAGGAGACTGTACCTGATCTGTCCTCTGACGAGTGGACGGTTCTTTGTTCTGTTCATGTTGGAGTCAAAGGGCATCTCAAAGTACTGTGGACATAGAACAACAAGTAGGTGAGTGCAGGAAATTACTCTTCTAGACACAAGACACGAGACAGAACGAAACAAGGAGGAACCGTACTGAGACATCCGATGCTGTACTGCATGAAGCACTGAATATTTATCAGTTTGTTAAATGGAAACTTGGGCAAAAAAATTGTTTTTTTTAGGTACATTCTTACACATACAGTCTGCTTTTTGTAAAATTCATACATTGTTCAGATGCAAAGGGGGGGCAGCTGTACCTGATATTGGCTAAGCTTTCACAGAAATGTGCACAATGTGCCGCATACAGCCAATATGGGAGACTTTCACTGTTACGGCCAATGTCAGCCTTTCTACAGCAGAAGAACCAAAGTGAGGGGACCCACTCTGTAAATACAGGTAATTCCTTCAGGTTCTTCGAGCCCTGCTGTGATCTGTGTCTGCAATCCTGCTCCCATGTTTAGTTACTTCCTGTTTTATGTCTTATGTGTGTTGTGTTCAGTTGTGTGTCTCATTAGATTCTGTTCACCTGTGTCTTATTTTGCCCAGCCGTGTCCTCTCCTTTATGTGTATTTGTCCTCACTTCTTGTCCTCCCTCGTACTGTGTGCTCTAAGTGTTTTCCTTTTTGTCTCAAGAGTTTGTGCATTTTGGGCTCCAGCCCCACCTTCTTTTTATATTTCTGGAAGAAACTTCAGCACTGAAGCTTCTTTTTTGAGTTTAAGCCCCATCTCCCAAGTCCTGCATTTGGCTTCACACACTGGCTGCCACACAGCCAACACATGACGGTACGCTCACAGCAATTCTCTGACTCAAAGGCTCACACTGCATTTTGAGGGTAAATGGGCTGGAGGTAGAAGGTGGAGGCAGTGGGCTCACTGTTGGGTGGGAGGTGGTAGTGGTGGGGGTGTTCTGGGATACAACTATGTGCAAAACTACTTATACTCCTGTTTTATGATCTGCTCTGGAGGAGTATGCTTCAAAGTGCTCCCATGAGATTGGCAATGTGTGACTAAAATGCAAACATATGGGGTGCTTAAATGCAGGAACTGGGTAATCTGTGTGCGTGTGTGTGTGTGTGTAGGAAAATTAACATACGTGTGTGTTTCTTGTCTGATAAACCCTTTGACTAATGAAGAAAACAGATAAAGCATGTACACTGTGGAATATCAAGAGCCATCTCTTCTGATATATGGTTCACATAAAATATCTAATATAGATAATCCACTTCTCGCTTCTTAAACCCCAGTTACCAAATTTACTGCACTCATTAAAATACTGAAGGAATACACTGCCCTTGGTATCATATAGATTTTCATTTCTAAGATCATTAGGGAGTGGGTTACACCATTAATCCCTGATACAAAAGATCTCTCATAATAAATGACAGTAATATGGAGTAATAACCACTGATGATTCAAACATGCTTGATAACAATGTGGCCCTTTAACATTAGTTTGGTGTTTGGGAGGCACACTAAGCCTTTCACATGAGAAGCTCAAAATACAACACACACTTCAAATACTACAATAGTACAGTATTTCATTTGGACTGTTGTCAGGATACAGCGATCCTTTAGTGTCACTGCAACACTCTGAAGATAAAAGAATAAAAGATGAAAAACAATTTTTACCCTCACCTCTATATTTCTTATGACCGTGAATTGACTCCTTATTTGGTTGCTAAATTTGCAATGGGACTAAAACACTTTTTAACAAGTTCCTCATGCTTGGATCAACCTAGTCCTCAGTTTTTTAAAAATGCACTTGGACTAGGCTTAATCTATGTCTGTTAAACTGAGCCTGCAATTAATAGTAACGAGCCATCTTCATGCACTCCAAAGAAAACGTCTGTCTTCTGTTTTCCATCTTTGCTTCAGCTGTATTGATGTACTGGCCTGCTGGGGTCTGGACTGGAATAGGCTAATGCACAGCTGTGTATGTAGCTGGAGGACCCCAAGGCCCAGGCCAAGGTGTTAATTCTATTTCCTGGGTCAGGAAATGCGTCAGGAGGTCAGGGGCCGCATGAGAGAGAAATACATTTGTGGCCAGGCTAGAGCATAGCAGTGCTGAAGCCGGCCTCAGGCAGGCCCTGGGCCAAGCTCACTGCAACACTGCTCACATAAAAAGGACCCACTTAGTTTCCAATAACATCATCCCACATGGTGAAAAGGCCCAGATACTATACACAACAGGACTCTGTCTATTGTATAACAACAGGCATAACAACACACCTGTGTGATACAACTGAAGGGAAGTATCCATGTTCCATTGAATCACGGTGTCGTGTGCAGATGACTAAAATGTGACCGTGCCTCGGCTGGTCCTGCTCCGTGAGCGCTGTTGTCCTCTCACGGTTTGTCCGGTCCTGCTCGACTTCCTCCCTCTCTGCCTTTTAAGTCAGATTGCCTCATCTGGTTCGCATCAGTGGCCTTCACAGCCCATGTCATTATTTCCGCCCAACACCGCCATGTGTTACAGTGGTGGCATTAAAATAATTAGGCCATTTGTGTTTTGTGTGCATGCACGTGTGCTGCTACAGGTAGGTCTAGATTTTGTAATGGTTTGTAATTGTTGACAGGTCTTCAACTTCACTGAGCCCCGAGACCTGGATTGTGTAATTAACTGACTGTGGATGACGGTCACATTATAAAAAAACAATTTCAAAGTGCACTTTAAGCCCAGAGTGGTGTTTATATATAAAAATGAAAATGTGAAGAGTAGTGAGATATATAAAAATACCCTGCTCTGAATAACAATTTGTGCCTGAAATGTTTTCCCCCCATTTAGAAAAGTAAAAAGAAGTGAGTGTTACTTGTTGTGACAAGGTCTGGAAAGGACTTTGACAGGCTCTCTTTATTTTTGGTATGAACAATATGCTAATGCTCAAATACAGTTTGAGCTGTGATGCATGTGCACGATGCTTAAGAAGAAGATATAAACAGATCTTTGGGGTTCTTTTTGTTTTGAACCTCGTGGCTGCGCTCACATCACTCACTGATACACTGTGACGCCTAATTGAAACGGATGGCTCCTGTTTATTTTAAGAGCTCGCAGTTCACTCATCATTCATTCACTGAAAATGCGAAACAGTGTAGGAAAATAGGCCATTTATAATCATCTACAAGGTTAAAAATGGATTAGGCTCCAGCTGATGATAAAAGTTTCACCAACCCTACAGTTCAGCTTAGGATACGCAGTTAAAGGTTGGTGCAGGACCGGAAGTTATGGACATGAAAGCTGCTTTCAATTATGAACACACACACGTACACAAAAACCCCTAACTGTAGGACAATTATCTGCCAGATGATGAGGATGGAAAGCAGGGGAGCCCAAAGAGAAGAAAGGCAAAGGAGAGGGGGTGTTCAGCTAGCTATCAAAGACAGAACGTGATCCACCACCAAACCACCAGGGTTCAATTGATAGCAGGCTTGGAGGAGGCATTTCCTATTCTTGTGTAGAAGCGTATCTGTTTGATGGCTCTAATTTAAACACTCGGGCAGCATAAATTAAAGGCGCAGTTTAACAAATTCCTTTCATTTAGGACATGTCATGAAGCTGGCCTGTAAAAAAATTATTAAGAAGAACGAACAGAAAAATTTAGATTAGTTGACTGAAGACCTAAAAAGAACGACAGGAAGAGCGGCAATGGTCAGAGAGGAGCACTGCAGTATCTACACACCGTGAAATTTCTGTGTTTACTTGAGAGGCAAAAGTGTGCGTAAACACAGACATGGGGAACAGACACAGCTAAGCAGCTGTAAGGCTTTGGCTCACAGACACATCAGCTGGCCTCTCCTCTCTTGTCCTGGCAAGGAAAACCCAGGTGCACGGGCTAAACCCAACAACCACAAGTCATCACTTGTCAGAATGTCACCTGTTTGCATGCTGGAGTTGAATGGCAAGGCCAAACATCCACATGGGTGGGTGGTGCTCCACTGCATGCGAGCCAAGTCTACTTAAAAAAAAGCACGAGAGCTCTCAAAGGCCCCTTCAACACCAACTGTGAACTGTCTCTGATCAGCCACTTGACAAACAAGCAGCCAAAGATTTGCATAGATTAAGCTTTCCTCAGAAGTCAATTCAATGTTTCTGGCAGACGCTCGTGATGTTTTGAAGCCGAATGAAGGAAAATAAATAGAACAAAACAGGCAGGGCATGCAACCTGACTAGTCTCAACAATAAACAACCCTATGGCAGATCAAGGTTATTTCAAGGGGTTTCCGCGGTGCAAGTGAGACTGCTGCGCTGTCACAAAAACTGCAACTGAGTCAGATAAAGAGTCTTGGAACCACGCTAGCAATGCTGTCATTTTACACCGATTTCCTGAACATCCAAATACTTATTAGTGCAGTAAGGATGAACACTTACTGTCTATAAAGACAGGTTGTTGGTGGTTAAAAAAGCTGCACCAGAAGACACAACTGTCTTTATCTGTATTCAGCTGCAAATGCAGGTAGACTACAGATTGTAGTCACGTTACATAAAAAGCATCACGAGCAGTAGCACAGCTATCACCTCTCTTATGAACTGTTCTCCAAAAATATGCAAATGCAGGCTTCTCTTTACTGCTTAAAGCAAGCAAACAAAAACTACTTGATGCAGAGTATTTTTAATGCTTGCTTCACCCCAAGGGCATCTCCCTCACTGCAGTTCTGTCCATATTTATAATATTTAGATCACACTACCTGCAGCAGAGGTGAGAGTTAAAATGTGTGGCTGTGTCTGAAATGCTGCCTATGAACAGCTGGCAGATATGTTTTGGGCTCTTGATGTGATCAGTGGTAGTGGATGAGTTTGTCTAATTGGAAATAAAATGCTCTGACTGCTTTAACTGTTTACATGTATGTGTTTAGAAGTAAACAATTTGCTGAAAACAAGTAAACTAGCCAAGCTGAAACGGCCCATCCTTCTTGGCCTTCTACACTGCTGTATGCCGCACTTTCTTCCCACGCACCACTTTACAGACTGCAGTACTCCGTCTGGCCGGAGCGTGGATCACATCTCCCTTTCAGCTGTGTGCAGAACCCACACCTCTTCTAGGTCTCCATACAGTGGTCTGTGTGGGGCTGTTGGCAGCAGTTCAGCTGGCACAGCTTCCCTCTTGATTAATGGGCCGAGTGTGGGACAGTGAAGCGCTAAACTGTCCCCATGTTAATCAGCCAATTAATGCTAAGCAGAGCTGCATTGCCTCTGCCCTGCCGATAATCAGTCCCGTTGCCTGTGAAGATACAGGCAGGATGTGGGAACTCTTACTGCCGGGCAGAAGCACGCTGTACACTCAGCGCCTGGAGCACGAAGAAGGATGGAGTGAAGAGGAAAAACCCTGAAAATGCAGTTTTTTGTCTAATTCATTTGATCAAAGGAGGCTTTGACAGCTGCTGCTTTGCCTCCAGAAGAAAGGTTTATGCTGCACAACTAAAGATAAATGAGTGTTATCATTTCTGTTGTGCACAGGAGACTGGTTTAAGCTGCAAGGACCCAGCCTGGTGGGAATATGGCTTTAGAAGTGATACCATAGTTCATCTTACTTTCCTTGCGTGTCATATACTATCAATATTTTCATCTTTTATGCAGTATTATGACTAGGCCACAGTCCCTCCTAGTGTGAAGGAGGGCTCAGATTACATGCCAGACTCTTGCTGGGTGTCAGTGGGACTGAGTAAATCTTCAGCATCGAGGCATCCGCTCTCACAGATCGAGATTTCAGAGTGCAAAGCAACCAAGAACCAAGATTGGTAAAATGGTGAATTCAGTCAAAATACTGGATACATTCATATCATCAGAATTTTATACAAACTGGCTTATAACCTTTGGGGAAATGTTTGGATTTTCCAAGTTTTCTGAGTAGAAATAGGGTTGGTATAATTTCTCACAGAAGGAGACATTGGCTGGCTGACACTCATTTTCACTCTACAGTAAACATAACTGTGCAAACAAGAGGAATTCCTTTGGAAAGCTGGCCGGCCATATCTCTAGTCTCAGCCTGATAAGTTAACGTTCTTACTAATGAGGGCATTTCTCTCCTGATTACCATTAACTGTGGACACACTTGACTGCTTCCTATTCAGTGTCACAAAGTGTGGGAAAACATATTAGTGAAAGCTGAATTCATAGAATCAGGCAGTGTGTGTGTGTGTGTGCGGGCGTGCGTGCGTGCGTGTGTGTGGTCACTTGTTTAAAAAGAAATAAACAGTCCTTTCCGCCATCAGTGCACATTTGGAAGTAACTGTGAGGGTGTGACTGACACGACGTGCACTTTGAAAGCCTCTCAGCAGTTTGGGGGCAGTTGAAAAAGCAGCATGTGCATGACCGTGTGTATATTTGAGAGAATGTGTGTTTGGATTTTTTGTCCGCAGCTGTGTCTGACCACAGGGAGTTTGGAATGGCTGTGAATGGGTGTTTGTGTGCCTCCTTCGCTGCGGCACTGATATGGCTAGATCTGGAAGAAAGGCATCCTGGGAAATTAGAACATGATAAGGAAGGAACACATATGAAAGCCCTCACTGTTCTCTAAAACATGACAGCAGATATCACCACCTCTGGCAGATTTGTATTCGTGGCAGTGACCTGTGGAAAAACCCATTCTTCATCTGTAGACGGGCTCATTCAGCAAGGCTTCCAAGTCAAAATGAGGACAGGAGAGGAAGACAAGGCAGAGTTTGTTTACAGCCTCTACTTTCCCCACTCACCCGTGAGCATCATCATCTAAGGGCATGAAACTTCAGCTCCACTTGGAGATGATCTACGTTTTAAAGAAAAAAATTCAAAATGGAACAAAAATGTCAGAAAATATCAGAATCATGAAAAGAGTTACACCATTAGATGTTCACCCATTCATCTGGATGGCCAAGTGTGTCCAAACCTTTGACTGGTGTTCTGTATGTACACGTTTTTGACCTTTCTTGTAATAAGACGGTTGACAGAAGTGAGCTATACCAGTGCTCACATGTTTAGCATAACTGTTACATCCCTGATTATAAACCCTGATTTCTAAAGCAACAAGAACCAGAATAGGAAAGACTGAACTGTGTGTATTTGGGAGCAGAACATATGCAGATACACACAACGCAAGGGATCTGACAGTAAACAGTGGCAAGAAGCAGCAGGACTAAATTATTTATCCACAAGTGACAGTCTTGTTTGTTGGAGCAAATAGGAAAGGAGCGTGTAAACAGGGTAACAAAGTTTCTGTCAGAGCCTGTCCTCCTCCACCAGCAGAGCTTTACCCCTGAGACCCATCCCCTCTCACGTTGTCTCTGTATCTGTGTCTCCTCGTCTCTCTCGCTATCCTCTCAAGTGGAAAAGCAACCAGTTAGCATCTTGATGGGTTAGAAGTGAGCTGTCAACTATCTGCCCTGTGAAAGCAACAAATATCGCTCCTGTCAGGATGTGGCAGAACACAACTTGTAGGGTGTATGAGCCCTGGCACAGGTTCTCACGGAGAAATTACAAAAAATATATATTATTGTATTACTAGTCTTTCACTAAGTATCAGAAAATGTCCATTTACAGGGTTATTTCATTTTAAGAAAACAGTTACACAGTATCAAAGAAACCCTAGGATCAATGCTACATTAATACTCACTGGCAGACCAAAGTGACAGCACATCTACTCACCAGCATTAAAACCTTTAACACATTTCAGTCTCATACACATTAAACAGATCAGGAAAAAGCCAAATATCAGCCTACAATACCAGCCTATAGATGTTAACTGTTTAAATCACTGGATCTGATACATGTTGCATGTAATGCACACACATACAGGTATAAGCACCCAAGGGTTCCTTTTAGATGTCTATCATTCTGAAGCTCATTAGAGCTGAGTGGGCGTAAAATGAATGGGAGCGCAGCAGCTGCTGCATCCTCCTGCTTCAATGAGTCACTACAAGGTTATATTAATGGTGCTCAAAGTAAAACAGCCTTTACTGTTAAAAGCCCTTTTTATGCATTTATATCTGTTGTTTTGGAAGCATGTATGCACACATAATCTCACATAGACGGACTCTTTGCTGATCACACAAGGTCTCTTATAGCAGCCGTGAGCATTCATTTTAGGGAAACTATGACAACAAAGCCTTAATGACAGAAGCCCCTTCAAAAACAGACTTATGTAGCTACATTCATCAGTTATCATCACGAGACATTTTTAAATCAGCTTACAGGTGAGACTTGGAAAAAGAGGAAGTGGTTATTGCAATATACAGCACTGAGGAATCAGGTGATATTATGGTGTTGGATGAGTGTGGGGGTGGATGATGGATGGAGATTAAAAAAAAAAGAAAACAAGTTTGATTTCACCTTCTCTTTGTGAACCCTAGGTGAAAACAAAAAGCACTGCTTCATATAAGATGTTGAAAGAAATGAATAGAGACGTCAACGCCTGAGCAAATATGTACTCACACACCCAGGGACACACACTTTGAACTGTATTGTAAGCAGTAATCAGCTGTTATTACACGACACAGTCTGCCAGGCTGCCATGTCATCATACACCCAAAGATCCTTTTAACTATCACACACCCAGTAGAGAGTAATGGCTTCCTCACATGAGCAGACTGACAGGTGGAGGATAAAAAGGTGAACCAGCACGTCTGCAGAGTCATACCCAAGCACACCGGTGACAGATTTACTAATGCCTCTATCCCACTAGTACTTACTCGGCTCAACTCAGTTTCATTCATTTTCCATTGCAATTTGGTACAAACTTGGCCAATTATGCATTACAGGTGATTTTTGAAGGCTCACTTTTAAAACCATTAGGAGATAAACAATATACACTCACTGGCCACTTCATTAGGTATTAGGTATACTAATCAACCAATCACACGGCAGCAACATAATGCATTTAGGCATGTCTGTACAGTGTTGATGCTTGTTGCTGATGCTACGTAGGAAGGCCACAGAAACTCAAACAACCAATTGCTTCCTACAGCAGCAGAAGACCACAATGGGGGTCCCTCCTGAAAGCTAAGATCTCTGCTGTGACATTTGGATGGTAGAATTTAGTGTAAGCAACATTACAGCATGGAGCTACCCTTCTTTGCAGCAACAGATCAGGTTGCTGATGCTGGTGTAATAGTGTGGGGATATTTTCCTGGCACACTTTGAGCCTTTAAGTACCAGCTGAGCCTACCTGAGTATTTTACTGATCATATCCATCCCTTTATGACCACAGTGTAATGGCTGCTTCCAGCAGGATAATGTGCTGTGTCACAAAGCTCAAATCATCTCAAACTGGTTTGCTGAACATCACAATGAGTTCACTGCACTCAAATGACCTCCACAGTCACCAGATTGCAATCCAACAGTGCAGATTTGGGATGTGCTGGAAGAGGAGCTGTGTGATGCTATCATATCAATATGGGCCCAAATCTCTGAGGTATGTTTACAGCAACTTGCTGAATGTATGCCATGAAGATCTAAGGTAGCTCGAGTCAAAATGTGGCCTAAGTCAGTACAGCCAAAGTGTACCTAATTAAGTGGTTGGTGAGTAAATTACATTGGCAATAAACATGGATCTTTATACTATAAAGAAGTCCTCAAAGCCATTCCAATGTGTCATATTTTTAGTGTTTCCTTTATGTATCTAAGTTTTAGCATTGTAACCTCTTTCATGACACAGTAGATCTGCAGAATATTTCTGCTTTTAAATGAGACTATTATGAGCAAAATTAAAAGGCCATCCATGATCACATAAAACAACCTTTTTATATGCAAAATATCCACTGTGGCATTTTTCAGCTGTTCAGTTTATCCTTTGTGATTACATAATGAAGGACTGAAGACTTTGGGTGAATATGGTGTGAATAACAGTCATTGTAGAGCAGCCAGGAGACCTTTTTAAATTTCAAATATGTGCAGGAGCTGAACAATTATTCAAACTACAGAATAGTAATAAAAGACAGCTAGTCTATATCTAGGGTTGCTAATAATAATAATGTGATGTCTTCATAATGATCAGCCAATACAGAGCACCAGTAAAGCAAAGGGCTCTCTGAGGACTTTTCTCCAACAGATACAATAGTTTCTGTGATGACAGAGAGGAGCAGAGGAACAGCTGTATAGGAAAGGCTCCAACGTGGGTTCAGTGGGGGTCTGAGACGACTCGGCTGTTTTTCAGTGTCAATCTGCATGGCACGGCTTCATTTTTCTTGAGATTAAAGATAGTAAATGCCTCTTTCATTTCAGAAAATCCTGCGAAAAGTAACCTTCCACGTGTCACTGAAAAACATACAGTCATCATCATCTTTGAAAACAGAGGAAAGGTCTGAGAGTGTAAGACACCAAAAGCATAGAAAAGACTCGCACGTTGGTAACCATTTTGTTTTCCAGCAATGATGCCCTTGCCCCAAAAGCTTCTCGGTTTGAATCAAATTAGCATGCAGTGTTGGCTCACGGGCACGCCATAAACAGGGCAGCTTTTGTTAATTATCCATGGATCTCAGCGTTACAAAGAGTGTTCCTGCCTGCCTTTGGCTATGTTACGTTGAAATAGGGAGGGTAAACTAGTGTTTTATAGGTGAAAAAAATTAAACACAAACCCATAACTGTAATGTATTAAGAAAACAGATGCTCTAAATATGTATTTATGTATCTGCCTCCTTACTTTAATTAGCCTCACAAAGCAACAATTCCTTTTTATCTCTTAGCTATAAAACTGCAAAGATTCATGCATGAATTTTTATTTCTCTCCCTCATCTCTGAATAAGACCAAAAGCCTGTAATGTATTAATACGAAGAGCACAGATATCTTTGAGCTCTGGAGTTGTCTTTGAATCCACATGTAGAATCATCCTTCCAGCAACTAAACACAGTACTGCAGGAAAAAACTATTAAGTTTGAGCTCAACTGAAAACAGCAGGTCACTCCTTAAAATGTATTATTCACTTCTCTGTCACAGTTTTGAAAGCGCTACAGTACATATCACCACACAGTATGCTCTCATCTGACTAACATCAGCCTCACAAAAAGACGTTCCACATCACTGCAACGCCATTGCTTTTTCTGTCATGATACATTCACATGGTTCATGCCATAATGGCAAATTTTGAGCTCAGCTAAACAGAAAACACTTGGTCTGAGGATGGTCTTCACCCAGTGAATTTACATTCAGTAAACAGGCACGCAGCTCTCTGGCCCCCGACTTGCAAATATTCAACAATGCAAAGCTTCTGACAAGCAGAGAGGGTCTCTTCTAAAACGAGGACCCCAGCTCCCCTCTCTCAAGTCTGGGTGGTGTCAGCACCTCGCTATCTGAAGACCATAATCTCAATTTTTTATCAAAAACTACAGGCTAATCAGGGAGGTGGAGAGGAGGTGCTCCACCTGCCCATAAGCCAGGCATTCCCTCGGGTGAAGTGTGTTTGAAGCAACAGGCTGTGGCTCTGAAGGCTATTCAGATGTGAGGAAGTGCATCAGTGTGATCTTGGGGAAAAAAATGACACGTTTCTTCAATCCAAGAGAGAATCATCCATCCATCATCTGGTAACAGAGAAAGTATGGCACTTTCTCTGTTACCAAGCAAGTGCCATACAGTATATCAGCATATGTAATAGTTTTATCCAGGAGAAATTAATCTTGTTTCACTGAAATCAGAGCTACACTCTGAGAGGAGTGAAACTTGTCCTTGAGCAGAGTTTGGTTGAAGACTTATTATGTGACTCATGAATACTCAAGCAGGGATGGATGCCTCAGCATGACCAGATGCTAAAATTACCACTTTAATGTTGCAGCTGTTTGTATTGTAACTTTATAATTAAACGTACAGCGGTAAGAACATTCACGGTGTAAACACTGCAGAGGTTTGCTTTATAATATTAAAACATGTCATTTGATTCAAACAGAAAAAATAAATCAGAGGAAGAAGAATGACCTTTATTTACCTGTGAGGAGTATTTCATTACATTCACTCTCTTGGAATGATTTCCTTTTATAAAGCAGGTTGTACTGACTCCAAAATGTGATATTTTAAGGATTCACACCAACAGCAAAACTAGATTTGGAAAGATCAACTCCCTGCTAGGATTTCATTATTGTAAGGCTCCTGCCTGCCAGAACTCTTATAAATCAACCTTTGCTACACTTCATCTGGATCATTAAGTTTGATCTGCCAATTAAATCTCTCTACAGTGACTGAATGGTACACAGTGACGAACAGATAATCTGAAGGTAACATAGACACACAAATAAACCACTGTGACATTATTAGACACCAGAATATTATCAAGTCTTGTATCTAAGCCCAACACTTGGCCTAGCAGCAGTATATGCTCTTGCCTAATCTTGTTCATTATCTCTGGGCCATATAATAGATGAATTTACCCTTTATGACTTGATCAGAGGATAGCATCTGTCTCCCATCTGAGCCTACAAGAGATCCATTTGTACAGTTTGAAATGCACTGGCACCCCACAGTTGACAAAGACAAAAGGCTTTAAAGAAATTAACTATTAAACAGGGCTGTCTAGTTAAATATTCATTTTAATCCCGCACTAACAGAGAGATACAAATCAGGTCCTTTTTGTCCTCTCTTGCTGGGCAATTAAAAAGGTATTTCCATCCCTTCTCCCAGGCTGAATTAACAGCTTGGTGGAGCCCATAAAACAAAAAGGCAGAAAGTATGCATGTCAAAGATCAGCTTTTCTTTTGTTTTCAATGTGCTGGTGGAAAACAAGATCTTAAGGACAGCAGCTGCAGGAAGAAAGGCCTTTCCTTTTTGTAAAAGTGCCCATTTGGAAAAAGCATTAATGCATTTGACCTCTAACTTATTAAAATCAACCCACAAAGTGTTCAAAATAAAATAATTTGACAGACAAAACAAATGCACATTTAGTACATGCAATAAATACAATGAAGCTACATTCACAATAACAGCTTCAGTGCTCAATTCAGATTTTTGATTCAAATACTCTTTTTAACCATTTTTGATAATGATCATGATAATCTAGCCTGTGGCAATTATTAAAAATAAGACGAAAGATATCAGCTGAACAACTGAGGGCAACCCTGGGAATACACTGAGCACGGCTGCCTAATGCTTCCAATCCTGATCACTAAGGACTACACTGCAATTCCCCCCACACGTGCCACAGAGTGTTTCAGAGGGATCACACTAGCAGGTATCCACTGTGTGTTCCTAAAAATAGAGCTCATTGATTTTTTTATAGGTACTGCATCAAGCGCCGAGTGTGATTTTAAGATGTTTATCAGTCCAAGTATGGCTAAAACATGTCTACTAAATATCTTTAAAATATATTTTCAAAAGTTTCCCGATCATTAGACCTAGCAGGCAGCAGGGGCTTGCAGTACACTGGCAGAAATCCTGCTATCTGAATTTGACTAAGTGTGATTTAAGGACTTTAACCAAGACCAGCATGTAAATATTACATCAGAGGAGTTCAAAAACACAGATTCATAAATTACATTAGATATGCCACAACGCACGGTTTAAAATGGGAAATCCCTGGTTTGCTTCAGATCACATTACAGGTGACAGCACACCAATCTGACACCCAAAAGCTTTTGATAAATATGATCAAAAAGATGTCTGCTACTTCAAACAGATTATAGATGCTAGCTGGAGAACAATGCTGCATGTAAGAACATGTTTGAAAGACTGCTGGAGTTCTCTTAAAGTCTGAGCTTTGCTTTGCTTTGGTATAGATCCTTTCAATGACACTTGATTGTGTGAACAGAGGAGTTAGACTGGATTCCTGATATTCTGCCTATTAAAAGGATTTATAGATAATAATTATTCAGTGCGCTACAAAGATAGTACTCTGCCATCATTGTCATATTACAGTTTACATTCAAATAAATTATTGCAAAAACACTGGTTCTATTAAAATGGAGTTCTTCAAATACAAGACTAGAAAAAGCATTTCCTGAAGAAAATGCAACTGTGAATGCCAAGCTGAAAGATCGTAGATGAAATGGCAAGAAATGGCGAAAGAATAAGTAAATGAAAACTGTTGCCATGAGCGGGATGCGAACCTGGCCTCCCCGCTTCTCAGCCCAATGCTTTATCCACTACGCCATCAGAAGAATTAAAAAGCCCCGCACCCAACACAATAAAGTCCCCATATGTCACCAACAGCAGAGCTGAAGAGTACCGTCTCTGCTCAA
>VUQK01042844.1:29806-49604 GCA_015106715.1 Bujurquina vittata
TTTGGAATGTTTTGGGAATGTTTGGAACCTTAAAAAAAACACTTTTTTTTTTTTTTTTGGGGGGGGGGGGGGTTGTTATATTTAGATAGAGGGCAGGTTTAATAATGTTGTCGATTATAGGTTTTATCAGGCTGTTTTCACACTTTACGTGATTTTTTGGACATGTGGCTCTGTGATGGTTGCCAGGCTAAGCCAGCTTCCCTCCCTCAGCAGCACAAGCTCATCCTAGAGTGAGCCAGCTCTTGTAAGTTTATTGTTGACTTTAGGCTTTGACTGAATTACTCTTTATTTCTCATAATCCCACAGCTCTCTGCATAACAGCTCCATATTCCTACAGAGGAACATTTTTACCTACAAAACTAAACCCTTGACAGTTTCAGCCATATGGCTTTTCATTGCTCTCAATAGTCAGTTATGTTCATAATTCTTTGTTTTCAGTTCCGTAAGATTTCAGACCACAGAGTTCTAGAAAAGCAGTAATAATGTTTGTGATATAACCAAGAATGCAGCCAGGAAAGTGGTCGTTGTGGATAAGGTTGACACAGCTGTATGGAAGGCTGTAAAGCTATCCAACTTATAGAAAGTGATATAGAAAGGAGCTTTTAAACTGGCGGGCAAATTAGGAGGAGCTGGCACTGGTATTATGTTCTTAATTTAAATCCATCTTTCTTTGTTGACAAGTTGGTATGTGGGGGCACTTTGAAGAGAGAAATTACACACCATTATTACTTTGACCTTTGGCGTCTGTACGTTGACCTTCACCAGCGGTTGTCACAAAGACCACACTGGAGAAAACCTTCTTTGTGTTGATTTGTTCAGAGCAGGCCTTTTATTTTAACACATTTTTTTCTTGCTCATTCTGAACCTTTGACTGGTTCTGCTAACCTTTTAGTAAGATCATCATGTTTTATTGGAAGAAAAACTGTAAAAATGTGAAGTTTGAATAAAATATTTTGATGAATGGATGGATGAATGATTCTCTGAGATGTACTGAGAGAAAAGATCAGTGTATCCCTTACATAGCAAAAAGAAAGAAAAGTGCTTATTAAATGTAGTATTTAAAAAAAATGAAATGCTGACTTAAACTTCAACACAATCTGAACTAAAGTCAACTGATATTGTAGCTCATCTTGTTTTTTTGGGTTTTTTTTTTACAGCTGAGTGTCAGCTGCAGAGCAGGGATTTTTGTTAGTGATTGAGGTTATCATGTCATCAGAGGACAATTCAAATTGAGTGCCTCTCTTTGAGGAAAGCTGTTTCCATAAGCCCTTTGAGGATTTTCATTGCTCTGTCACGTGCATAAACACAACAGAACTGGAAAAAACGTGTACCAGAGAATTGACATCTCTCCGATGACAAAGATCCAGTTTCGGCCTACCCTCAGTCTAAAATTTCTCTTCTATATTCCTGCTGCCACCACCCCATTTTTCTTTTTTTTTTAGCCGCGTGTTTTCGCAGGCGGTTAAAACATCTCTGTCTTAATTAAGTGCGCCTCACCCTTCCTCGCGCTGAAAAAAAAGAGCTGCTCTCTTTTATTACAGCCCACTGTGAATGAAACCGCCTTCAGACCTCACCCCTTGCTATTGTAGGGCCCTATATTTACTAGAGGGAGGGAGAGCCAGAGCCCCCCTGGGCAGCCCCCCCAAAAACCCTTCATTACCCTTGCAGGCTTTTTGAAGGGGTGATAAAAATGCCAGGGTAGAAAGTTCCAGTGGTTTGGATATCGCCCTGCCCTTGTGTCTGAAAATGAAGGGTGTAGTTAGCATCAGTGGCTGCAACCTTGAAGTCATTGCCGGAAACACCAAATCTACAGGTTGCACAAAAAAGCTCCTCATGGCAGCAGAATACAACGCACCACAAATAGCTTCCTGTCTGGAGGCAGGCAATGTCAAAGCTGAGCATGACTAGGAACTGGGCTGAAGGGATGTTTCAGTAGGGAACACGGTCCAAACATTAAATGACAGAGCCGGAAAAGAAGAAGAGCATTCACAGAGAGGAGCGATCAGTTCCTTTGGTCCTCCTTAAAAAACAAGCTTGGCACACTTCTGCACTCTTTGAAGAGTTCTTCCTTTCTTTCTTTCTTTCTTTCTTTCTTTCTTTCTTTCTTTCTTTCTTTCTTTCTTTCTTTCTTTCTTTCTTTCTTTCTGCCTGCCTGCCTGCCTGCCTGCCTGCCTGCCTGCCTGCCTGCCTGCCTGCCTGCCTGCCTGCCTGCCTGCTCAGAGGATTTTGTTTATCTGCCAGGCAGCTCTTCCAGCACACTAAACACTGCAGCACCCTATGCACCATCTATCAAAGGGCCAAAGCATCAGGAGAGCCAAGGTTTGGTTTGGAACTGAGCCTAGCTGTTTTTCCCAGTCAGATGCATCTATATATTACACACTGCAGGGATACAGCCCTTCCTTCCTGCTGTTTCCTGTGTCTTGTGTATCATTAGTATCCGGGGGTTTTCCTGGCTCAGAATGGGCCTTTTGGGATGACGCTGCAATAAGTGTGATAGTTCCATTAGTAAGGCAGTGAGTTTTTTTTACCATATTTGAAAGAAATCTGCATTTTATTATTTCTGTTTGATAACCAAATGTTAGGCACTTCTTGGTGGGTTGAAACTTCCCCTTTGCAGGAAAAAATTGACTTGTTTAGGAAAGACATTTTACTGGTGTGAATCGTAGGTGCTTAAATGTGAAGCAGTGCAGATGTGGGAGTGTTTGTTTGGTGATACTGGGAAGTTTTCAGGTCAAGATCCATGCAATAGAGAGTGTTAAGCACAACTAGGAGCATGCTTATTTGGACAGAAAGGACATTACTCTTGCTGTTATCACAATAAGGTGGCTGTTTTGTATCGTGAAGGAGCCGCAGGGTGGAACTGTGTGGTCACTGGCAACTACTCCCAGTCCTGCTAACAACCTGCACTGGATAGATGCTGTAATCTCTGTAATGTGGCTACACAGAGAAGCTTAGAAAATAAATTTTTGACACAGCTGACACACAAAACACTGCTGACGAATGCCATCAACATTATTGGCCCACACTGGATCATCAGACTTGTTCCAGTATTTTTTGAGTAGATTTTTATGTATAGATTTTTCATCTTCTTCTGGCCATTGATATTTCATGCATAGGATTTAGAAGACCATGTTGCTGACCTTTGACCCTTGTTTAAATCACATCGTTGTCTTCTCATTGTCACAGTTTCCTCTGTTCCCATGGTGATGCCATGTGCTGCACCTGATGGAAAGAGTGCTGCATCATTATAAACACACACGCACACACACGCACACACACAGACACACACACGCACACACACAGACACACACACACACACACACACACACACACAGGTACTTAAGCAAACACCCTGCAGCTTTTTCCATATTGGTAAAGGCAAAAACATGCAACTCACTGCTGTTGGATTTTTATCAATACAAAATACCCACATAACCTGTTCCCAGTTATGCTCCATTCAGTGCACATCCAGGCTAGTCTGAGCTTTTAGTGTAGCCTTCATGCCAGTGTTATATTTTACCTGGAAAAGTCATTATGTCAATTTTTTTGAGAGCCAGTGGACTTTCCCATGGCATGTTTACATGTTGCTCTGCATGTGCAACAAAATGTGCAAACATTTACGTACAAAAGCAGTCCAGTATCGCACATTTTGCTTTGCTTTGAAGTACAATCATTGTCAAAAATACCTTGTGTAAATACTGCAGTGTTTATGTAATTAGTCTGTAACACACGTACATATTTGTCATTATTGTGCAGGTCTTTTTGCCTCTGTAGCTGGACTGAGTCTAAATAGAGCACTGTAGCAGTGCCCATCTGACATCAGAGGCGGGGGAAAGTAGGCCACCGGCCTCTTTCGCACAGCACAAACAGGGACACACAGCTGATCACCACTGCTCACGCATGTCATCAAAACGAGCCTCGTCTGACATGGCTGATGGCATGCACATGCTGTACTTCTACTCGCGCTCCGTTGTCCCCCCTCAGACAGAGTTGTGCGGCTGAGTGAGCAGGCTGGCTCTGTGTGATGTACATTGGCCCTTTTGATACACAGTCATATGGGAGTAAATCACCGGTTTTTTAAAATCACCATTCAGATTTCAGTGCATCATATGTGGCATTGGTTTTATCTTCTCTGTGCAGTTTTTTTAAAACAGCAAAAGCAGCAGTTGAAGTATGTGTAACCATAATAAGATTAAAGCTATAAAAATACGTCAAATTGTTTTTATCCATCTAGGTTTTTACACATGTGAGTAAAATGCTAAGTTATGAGCTTATGCTTTATATAAATATTATGGAATAATTTTTACTGCAGAATCTGCTAGTGCAGTTAACCACACAGGAAGTGATCATATTTGACAGATAACTGCATTAAAAATGCTTCAAAAGGTCACTGAAATGTGCTGTTCTGGGTCTCCAACTAGCTGCTAACAGCTAACTGCTCTTGATGTCATGTAATTATTTTGTAAGTTGGTTCACAATCCCTTCTATGTAATTTGAAGGTGCATGCTGAAGAACTTTATGATTATGTGTTATTTTACAGGGTTGAGAAACTTTAGCTTCTGCTACGAGCTAATTGAGTTTGCACTTCAGACCGCCCTCCCGCTCTCGTTAGGCTCAACAGGTTTTTTTTCCAGGTTGAATTTAAGCAGCTTCTGGCTCTTGTGGCTAAGTCAGCCTTGCTTCAACAGTGCTCAGAGTCAGTTATTATCATCTTGTTTCATAGCAAATTTTCACTCACATCATTTGCATTTTGAAGTGTTTTAGGCTGAAATTAACCTAGAAGCCCACTGTGGGACATGAGAGGATTTAAATCCCCAACCTATGCTGAAGAAATTAATAGCTTAAGCTGCTGATGCCCACACAGAGTCCCTGCAATAAAATGAGCTGTTTGATTTGCAGAAACCATCAGATACCCAATCTATAGAGATTATTGTTACTTAATATTACATCGTCGTAATTAAAAAGACCGTCATCCGTCTATATTGATTTTTTTCTCATTCACTGCAAGAATTGAACACGTGAAAGCCGCTGTTTAATCATGCTGACTTAAGCTGGGTGAAAATATTCAAAAAGGTTTGAGTCAGTAGCTCTTGAGTGTCCCTTCGATGAACTCCGGCTCCAGTTTATAAGCAAGACGTAAACAGTCACAGTCTCTCGTCTGATGTTGAGTTGGTGGGTGGAGGTTTTGTGAAGCCAGGGTGGCGATAAGAATAAAGAGTGTGGGAGTTATGGGTCACCGAGGGAGCTGCAGAGGGCAGCGAGCCAAGAAAAGGATAAAAGCAGATGCTGTAGTTTACATTACCTAGGTCGACTCCTAAATGGTCACCCTGTATAGGACTCCATCCGTCCTCTCGTCTTCAATCCCTGCTGTTCCTGTGTGTAGGGTGTGTGTTTGTGTAATTACTGTAAAGGAGATTTTAAAGAAGGATTTGCCTTATACAAACTTTATAGCCTGACCAGACTGTACTTAAAGTGTCTCATTGCAGTTATAAGAGAGCTTTAGTTCAAAAGGCAGAATATGATTTGAGACTCAAGTTTTTAGAGCAGCCAACCTGTATTCATTAAATTAGTCCAAAAGTCAAAATTCAAATCGACCCAGTGGAAACAAAATTCTTTATAACTGATAATAAGTAAGAAAACAGCTCATAACTACTTTGAGTGAAAAAGCTAAGCTTAAACTGGGTTTCCCCTAAAGTATCATTTGTGATATTAGGAACAACTGGTCCAGTCAACACGCAGCATGTGAATAAGCCCCCTCTTTGGAGCTGTAGGCAAAGATGATAACAGCTGGTTATGCAGTTTCTTAGAAAAGGAAGCTTTTCTTAACACCCAGAAGCTCCAGCCATGGATGACCACCAAATACTATAATGCTAAAGATAACAATTTGTATTTTGATTAGCATTTTTGATAAACTGATCATGATTCTGTCCTTGTGATAGTACTCGAGGCCAAATCAGGTGACAACAGAGTCATGAGGATTAGTCTTTTGGAGACCATGAATTTCAGTACAAAAGTCCACGACAGTCCAGTGCTTGCTGAGATTTTCAAAGTCTCAACCTAAAGTGGGGGTCAGTCAAATCATCATGTCAGAAGATAACTGAATCCCATTTTAGAGTACATTCCTAGATGAATGTCTAAAATAACAGTCTGTCCATGTATAGATGTGCTTTTAAAGGCAGATGAACTCTGAACTTTGGTAATGTTTGTGCTTTACTCAGTTAAACTGGAAGAAGTTGTCACCCACTTCTCTGTTTACATCCTCTTTTCTGCTGAATTTAATAACCTTCCAGTGAGGAACATTATCTTCTCTCCTGCAAACATTGTTCCATCGGTTTATTAAGCTTCATCCTAGGCCTCCGAGCAGGCCTCTCTAACAGGATTTGTTTAATAGTGTACTATTCCCTGATTCATATCTCTGCAACCCCCAGTCAGCCAAGATCAACACTAATGAGCGTTTGAGAGAGAATAATGAGCTTCCAGCAGTCGCTCGACTGTGTCTTCTTTGGGCGAGGGAGGACAGCATGTGGAGGCGGAGTCAGTGCCATATCTCAGTAACAACAGGGGTAATGGTGTCCGACAGTGAGCTAATTCCTCCAGTGAACTCGGCCGCTTCATCTGGGCTCCGTCCAGAGGCTTCAGATCTGGAGACATAGTTTGTTGAAGTAATTAGGAGGTGGTTCCCTGTTTTTAAGGATTTTTTTTATTTTTATTTTTTATTAAATGTTGATATAGTATCTGAGGGTTCCCAAACAACGCACTTTCTAAACTCATTTTATATTTAAACAGTCGTTATGGGCATTCGTATCACTTTGGTCATCATAAATAAGGGAACTGCCTTCGTCTGCTCATTTTTCAGCCTTTTCCCCGTCTTCAGTGCAAATCCATCTCTCCTTTGTCCTTCACGCCTTGCTTCTCTGCCTTTGTTTCCTCTGCATCTGTGTGTTTTTCCTGCTGATCCTCCAGGCTCGGAGGGACTGGTCGAGGAATGTCGTGATGAAAAGAACAGCGAGAGGATTGAGGAACGGCCGTCTTGTGTTTTAGTGTCCTCAGTGTTTATAATCACAGAATGTTCTAGCACCTTCACTCATCTTCATCACTTAGAAGCTTTAAGTTGACCCGTCTGCCATGCGAAGCTGTCTTTCTTTTGTTTTGCTTTTTATTTCAAGCCTTAGAGCCTAATTACCATAGGCTAATTAAATTTTATGTCTCTATTGGAATAAAAGGAAGCAATGTTTGACTAATTTTATTAGCACTTATTTACAAGTGATCACGAGAAGCTAATCTTGCTAGAAGTTTTGTTATGAAAAATTACCTGCACTAGACTGCTTATCTTCAGGTGCAGGAGTAATTTTTTGAGGCACTCAGCATTTTCCCAGCTGCCAGTGCCAGTGATGTTGTGGTTTGTCGGCTTGGTCATAAGCGATATTCATTTCAATGACCGTCAGTCCTCCTTGTGTTTCTAAAATGGGGTGATAGCCCATTACGTTATGGAAAGTTGCACCAGTGCCCAGAATGTAACCCCCTTACTACCATTAGATCTAATTACAGTAGCAATGCAGTGCTTCCCCTCTCTCTCTCTCTGACTGCCCGACTCCCCTTTATCTGTCCACTTTTCACTGTGTGTCTTTCTTTAATTCTCTTACTTCCTGTTGTTTTCTTTCTTTTTTGTATATCCGGACTTTTTAAAAATTTGCGTTTTCTTTATGTGTGTGCGGACATCAAAAGGATAGTGTCAATCTCTCTGTGAGTGTGTGTGGTTGTCATTGGTGCAGGTGCAGACACACTCTTGATTTTTAGCTGCATCACAGCAATCAATGGATCTCTCTCTCTCTCTCTCTCTCTCTCTCTCTCTGTGTGTTGCTCCCCAGAGTGAGACTGTTTTCTTGGCCTACTTACACAGAGCTCCCTGTTTAAACACTAAGGCAGAGCAAAGGAGAAGCAGAAACTGAGCTTAACAACTTATCAATTCTCTTATTTTCCCATTTTTATCTTTCTGGGAGACAAAACAAACTGCTAAATAATGATTTTTTATAGATACTGAAGTGATAGAAACAGACATACATTAGACAAAAGAGAAGACCAAGGACTCCCAGGAGGCAGCTTTTTAGGTACTGTAGATTAATGAGAATTCTCCAGCCTGGATTGCCATACAGTCCCCATCTATGAAGGTGGAGTTTAAGATAAAGGAGTAAAAAGGGGAGGGGGAATGAAGACTTTACAGGTTGAATGGGTCAGGTGGATGGAGACTGGTTGGTCTCCATCCATCCATCCATCCATCCATCCATCCATCCATCCATCCATCCATCCATCCATCCATCCCAACTATAAATAGTGTAAATACCTTGTCTCGTCAGCAAACTCACAGCTCTTGTAGTGTATTCTGTACTGATTGTCACTATTCTTGCTACTTCTATTAAATGTGGCAGCTGTAGCGTACCTCAGGGAGTACTGTTAAAAATAGCCCTAAACTACAAGCTTTATACATTAAATGGGTATTTGTCACAAAGCAGCACATCAGCACAAGTCATGTTTTCTTCATTTGCACGGTACCTCATCATAAGCTGCAGGAAGTGATGCAGATAAGCTCCTCTGCAAGAGCTACACAACCAAACATTTGAGTGAATGTCATTAAAGTGACAGGAGACATTCTTGGTGTTATAAGGGCTAAAATAAGAAATAATAACTTTAAAAAATGATTAAAAAAAAAAAGATTTTAGGAAGTTTTGGCTGAAGAATAATATCATTTACCGGTGCTGTTAACAAATGCATCGCTGAGAAGGCTGCTCTGTTTAAATGCTAGCTGCATGGGTGGCTCTTCCAAAGAAAGCTGCTTGATGTTTCACAGCTTAAAGCAGGTGTCAGTCTGTTCTGACGGCAGATGGCGGATGGGAAACTTTAATGACAAAAATCTAATTCTGATTTGATTTGACATACACAGCCTAACTGTTGTTTCATGCACATAATGGAGAGATGAATGAACAGTAGAAAAACCTCAATAGCCCTGCTTACAAATAATACATGTCGGTGTGCTTGCAAACTATGTGCATTCTTTCTGTGAAACACAGTAACTAAAAATAGAATTCCTGCCTTTTTGACCCCTTTATAAACTTTATAAACTGTGTGTCTTTGTGTGTGTGAGTGTGTGTGTGTGTTTTAGTGCATTTCAGAAGTACT
Source organism: Bujurquina vittata (assembly GCA_015106715.1). NCBI lineage: Eukaryota > Metazoa > Chordata > Actinopteri > Cichliformes > Cichlidae > Bujurquina > Bujurquina vittata. The sequence goes on from VUQK01042844.1 coordinate 38,981, forward strand.
GTAGAGCTAGCCATTTAAGCTATCATTTTTGCAGCAGGTGTTGTGTGGCAAAGAAATACTTTAAATTCTCCTCTGGATCTCGTCTTTTTTTCTTTCAACTTTGTTTTTGTGTCTATTGCTTCAGCCTATCTTGAGTTGCTGCTTAGTATGCAAAAATCTGCTCTGAGGTGTGAAAGACCATCATTGTGATGATTTTAAAAATTTTAAATACTCTGCACAAACTCCGACTTGGTTTTCACATTTGCTGAGATGTGAAAATAGTGTATGCCTTTCCATGTGCCTGTGTGTATCTTTCTCTGTGCATGTGAATGTGTGTTTGTGAAAGTATTTGTATCTGCACCAAAGCCTGCACCTGGCTCCTTCTATGTGCCCCCAAAGCCCAGAGGGGTGCAATAAAGAACACTTTGTCCCCAGAAGCATCATGCATGCGTACACACACTCACACTTGCCCAGTATAATCAGGTATATGGCCAGATTTAAGCTAAACACAAATTATGTGTACGTGTGTGTGCGTATGTGTGTGTGTGCATTTCTTGCTATCGTTCCGTGAACTGACCCTTGACAAACAACCAACATTGTGCTGCGCACGCCATTGTGCGGACCATTTGCCCAGTCCACGCAAAACTAATGCGGTGTGTGTATGTGTGAGAGAGAGAGAGAGAGAGTGTTGGGTCTAAAATGACTCCACTTCCATGGCATTTCCTTCAGGGGGAAGTCGTGCAGTTTCTTTTTTTTCCTTTGTCTTAATTCTGTCTGGCTTCTATCTATTACACATACACGCACGCACACACACTCATCGGCTCATGTTGTTGTTTCTTCTTTTTCCTCCTCGTCTAACCTGACCTGACTCTCAGCCTACTCTTGCTCATCTTCGTTCTTCTTTGTATCTCTCCAAACTTCCCTTGTTTCCAGGCAGCAGCTGGAAAATGTGCAAAAACAGATTTGTGAGTTTTAAAGGAAACCTGCACCAATAAATGTGTGTAAAAAAAAATCACTACCACCACCAACAACAACAAAAAACATAAAAAAAAGCAAGGGAATAAGTGCTGCCTTGTTGTTATTTGGATCTAGACCCAGTGCAGCGACACTCTTGTGGCAAAAGTCACAAAGCAGTTGAGCCGGCCCCTAATAGTTAAATAAACGCTGTTTAGAGTTATGTTTTTATAGGTTGCAGGAGAAAAAATATCTTAAACCTCACAGGAAGTGGCAACAGTCAGCGACAGACTGCTGGTCCTTGTGGTTTCCAGTTTGCGATAAGCCCACATGTGGGCTTATTTTGTGAGGGTGGAGGACGACCACGAGAAAGTCGTATGCAGACTCTGCAGTCAAACCTTCATCAAGCTCACTTTGTAAAATAGATACTCTTTTGTTTTTATGTTCTTTGTTTGGCAAGGAACCATTTTATGTTTAAAATAATAATACATGTATATGACAACTTGAAACGTGGAAGTTCAGGATTACAGGTTTCAGTGAGTTGAGAATTCAGCATTTCTTGTTTTTCATATAACAGGAACATCGTGTCATTGTCCATCTCTTGTGTGCACTTAAACCTTATTTTATTTATTTTTCAGAGCAGCTGAAATAAATAACCATCTGATACATACATTCCAAACAATCCAAAAATAAAAAATTGTTTTAGATATTTTTTGGAGTCACGTATTTGGCTTTCTTGCTGCTAAATGCTCCACTATTTCTCAGATAATCGCATGACTTGGTAAACATGACCTGGAACTTATTTTTAATCTCAGACTTTTTTCCATTCCTTTTTCTTGTCTGCAAGTAGAGTCCTTATGTGTCGGGACTTTACATCTCATTACTGTGCCTTGACACATCCAATGTGGACAAAGATGGAGCAAATATCCTGAGAACACCAGGACATGGCTTTTCACTTCAGTGAAAAAACCTGATTCCCTTGAAGTCATAGATTGAGGTCAGAGGTCACACTACCTGAACAATCATGGGGGGCTTGCCTCATGAACTCTGGGGTCAGGTCCCACTCGTCTGAGTAAGGGACCTCCTCAAACTGTTGATGGGTTCTGATTGGAGAGAGGAATGATCAGAGTGAAGGAAGACTTAAGGTCAGGCTGTGACCTTTCATCTGTCACTGGGCTCATTCATATTTGATGATTGATGTTTTAATTACCTGCTATAATATATATATTAGTGATGGGACTCGATTAATCTCGAGTTAATTACAGGGTCTGTAATGAATTAATCACAATTAATCAAACACATTTTCAAGAAATTAAACACTTTCAATTAAAAAATCCTTTTGCTACTAAAATTTTGAATAAATAGATGTATTTGCTCAACAACAAACATGTTTATTGCTTTTTGAAATGTTTTTTTTTTTAATTGTTATTAAACCAACAGATTATAGTTATTCAGATTTCAAGTCTTTCAGGAACCCCTGATTGTTTAACTTATTTGAAAATTAAAAAATAAATGTAAACAGCACACTAGACAATAATGATAACACCATTACAGTATATTTTATTTATTTTGGACATTAACCCCATGTCTTTGAACTTGTGAGAGGAAACCCATGCAGACACGGGGGGGACATGCAAACTCCACGCCAAGGTGGAATCAAACCCAGGCCTTTCAGATGTTATACTATCTGGACAGCAGTGGACCAAGACAGGTGGCTTCGTCGCCCATCATTGTTGCTTGCGGATGCGTTTTTGTCGCTTGTGCATCAGATTTATTGGCGTGCTAAAACACACAAATACACAGGGTTCCAGCTCTGAACTTTAAAAAAAATTTAATTTATTGTGATAAAAAAAGTTTAACGCGTTAATTTCAATCTATTAATTACAAAGATTCTAACACATTAAAAATTATATCACAACTAATTACATTTTTAAAGTCCTGGCCCTTATATATATATGTGTGTGTGTGTGTGTGTGTGTTTGTGTGTGTTTGTGTGTGTGTGTGTGCGCGTGTGTGTGCGTGTGTGTGTGTGTGTGTGTGTGTGTGTGTGTGTATATATAAAAAATCTTTTTGGTTTAAATACAGTTGATTCTTTTATGGCTTCCAAGGACAGATGGTGGGAGAGGTTAAGTGTTTTATCCTGCAATATAAAAGAAAAGGTGTATCATAGGAAACAATAGCCTACTTTAACACTGAGCAAAATTAGAGCAACATCCGCATACAGTAATCTCAGTGCATTGCCTGTGCAAGGTTTTTGGCATCTTCCGTCTTTGGAGCGGCATAGATCTGGTTTAGGATTGGACACTAGCATCAAAACACCTTTAATGGAAAAGGGGAGACAGACTATATCCATGTAAAAAGCTCCCAAACCCTGTGTGTATTGTTGTCTCAAACTTGCAAAAGTTCCCTCATGGCTGTCTGAAAAACATGTTAAGAAAATACGAGCTGAACTTCACTGCTGAAACAAACTCCTCTCACTTCCTAAGCCCTGCAGGCTTTTCCATGATGAAGGAAACTCCGGTCCAAACATCCCACACAGAGAATTGACTGAGCACTGTACGGACAGATCACGGTGCTAGTCATGGGAGAGTCGGATGACAGAAAGATTATATCATGTTTGAATGGAGCATGGAGTCAGCTGGGAGGTGTTAACAGAGAGTTTCAATAACTGCACTATTTGCATTCATAGTTGGGCCATAAAGGGCCCTAAAAAAGCCAAATGCAGGATTTATTGAGGCTTCTCTTTAATTTTCTTTTCTTCTAGCACGAAAGAAAGCAGCCACATAGACATAATGTTTTTATTTTATGGTTTTGATTTAGTTCCTAAAAACCTTAAGGCTTAAACCAAATGGATAACATCTGGTTAAACGTCTGGCTTTCTCTGGGTTAAAAGATGTTGTTTTTAATTGGTCTAAATTGGAGGTTTGGCAATTTATTATATGCTTGATTTTCCATTAAAATGATAATTTATGTATCCCTACAATCCAGTTTACATGTTACTACATTTTACAGGCAGTGATGCAAGCAGTAAGACTATATTTAATCTTCCAGTGGTCACTTTAATGTTTTTGCATGTACAGTTAATCTGTGCACTGACTATCTTACCAACATTGCAGGAGCATGGGTTAGATCAGTGGATCGGCATTAGTTCAGTTTTGAACTAAATAAACTAAAGCCTGGCACTCCGTAAGTGCTTCTGCTGAGATTCGCAGCTCCGTGTCTACATGTTGAAGCTGTGGGGTACCCACATTTGTGTTTTTGACATTGGTGGTCCTTAAGCTTTTCCACTGCTGTGGTAAAGACAAGTGTCATTACAGATAAAGAACTGCTTTGTAGTGGAGTGAAACTGAGAGTTAAAACCGCTGAAAGCTGACTACTGCAGCAATGATCTTTGCGTCTCATTTGTGCTTTTAGGAAAATCATTGCGAACTCTGCTTCCCTCAAAGAGCCATGTAAATGGACACAATAAGTAAACCATTTCAGATGGGCCTACAAGCAAATTTGATTTGAGGCACTTTGAAACATCGACTTTTAGAACCACGTGTTTTAGATAATGTTCCAAAACTGGACTTTGTTTGTAGCCGGTGTGAACATATAATTTAGTTTTCTTCCTCACTGGATGCTGAGAATCGTCGCTGAGTTCCTGTGTGCTGAGTTCCTGTGTGCTGAGTTTCGTTATTCCCAAAGACTGATGGACCTTCCTTCTGTCTTTTTCCCCCTGTTTTTTAGATCATATTAGCCAGGTGTGCACGTATGTCTGTGTCTCGTTTTTGAACAAAAGAACTAGAGAAGAAGATGATGTCATCGTTTAATCGTTGCTTGTCTGGTGTGGGGGTGGGGGGTCTGTAATTATAACAGCCTGTGCTGAGGTCACCTTTCTCACATGCAAGGAGGAGACACGCAGACACATACAAATTTGTTGATAATTCAGTCCGTGTCCTTTTATTAATAAAAATTTCATCACGTCATCTCTCATGCACACGCATACACGCACACACATACGCACACGTACACACTTTCTGATCAAGTGGAAGTCGCAATTGTGTTTTTTCACATCAGTGTATGTAACTCAACCTCAGGAGGGAAAAAGAAAGGTATGATCACACATATTAGGGTCTGTAATGATGTCCTCAGCACCTTACTTATAATATTTGGGCCTCGGGTGTGCGAGTGTATGGGGAATGCAAGGTGTGTGTCTACTTGAGTCTGCATTGTTTGTCAGGAAGTTAATATATGTAGTTTCATAGTATTTGCAGTGTGTGTACCCCAAAGTGTATGTTTGTGTGTGCGAGAGAGATTATGAATAAACCCAATTGACACATCCTGCAGCCTTTAAAAATGGCATCATCAGCTAAAATGGGCTGGTACCCTAGCACTCACACACACTGCTCTCTTTTGGCAGCAAATTGTTAAACACAGCTCCGAGAAAAAGAAATGCAAACTCTCAAATGAAGGTGGTGAGGTCAGACTGAGGAGGCAGTAAGCCTGGGGAGTAAGGGGGGGGCTTCATATACTTTTGTGTCTGCAAAGGGGGGGGGGGCTTTCATATACTTTTGTGTCTGCAAATCTCCGTGGTGAGTGCATTCATTAGTGCCGGTTATTTTGTGTGTCTTTTAGTACACAGGGAAAACTTTCAGCATGTTTGTGTCATGAGTTAAAAATGTTTGACTCAGCGGCGCTGCGGATGCTTAAGCTCGATGGAGGCTAATGGAGATGGGTCTACGCTGGCCTTTTGTGGATAAAACGTATAAAGATGCTGTACACAGACTTCATAAACACAGATTTCTGAGGACTTCTGGTTTGATTTGTTGTACCAGTTTGATTTTAGATTTGGTGTAAAGTGCACAAATTTGTTCAGAATCAAGCTAAAACTCGACAGAGATCCAGGGTTGTTACTTGAGATAGACAGTTCAAGCAAAAATACAGTTCAGTTTTCACTGGGAGCTGTTTTGCCAAAAGGTTTTTAATAATTTAACAACTCTGATCGGTATGAAAAAAGTCAATGTTCACTGACTGGTGGTGACTAGTTGCTGGAAGTTGATTGCTAAAGCCTGAGTCAGGCCTAGAGATCAGTCAGTTGCCCCCTAATAACCACTGGTTGCTAGGATAAAAATTTCCTCACCGGTTGCTGAGTGGCTGCAGGAGGTTGTTTGCTGTTGCTTGGTGAAACTGGTCGCACATAGGTTGCTAGCAGATTACTGCGGTCACCGGCTTCTGACAGAATTTTCACAAATCTGCTATCAAAGATGGGAAGTTAGGAAATTCTTATACTCAGTTTGTTAAGATTATATTAAGAGAAAAGTTTGAGATTTTGCAGTTAATATCCACATTACCACAAGAAGGGATAATGGAAAGATCACAAAATAACAGGATATCAAAATACAGTATTATAGAAATGCCACTTTGCTACATTTATTTTTTCTTTATTACAGATTTATCCTCCTTCATCTTTCCATTCCATACTGTAACTTCATAGTTCCCACAAAAAGGCACCAGCAGAGATTTGGTCTCATCTCAGTTTTGCAGTTTGCTGTCTCCATCAGCCACGTCCCTTTTCCTCAGCCCTACACTTACACTCATATACAGTATACACACTTGCATACACACACGCCCCCCTTGGCTAATCCAAACTGGGTTAATCTCTCATCACTCAGACGTTGGGACTGGTGCCTCAGGTGTCACGGTCCCCTTTCTCACAAAAGAAACCCGATCGGACCAGAACAGACAGAGACTACATACATGATGCAAACCTAAAGGATTGCATTATGTCACATTTTCTCTTTCCGGGTTTCCACCAGTTTTCCATCTTAGCACATTTGATCAGTGAAAACATTTAATCATTGTTTACATTGTTAAATCGCAGACTTTCCCCCTCTGGGAAACTTTATCTGCACACCTTTGCTGTGTTCAGAGGTGCTTGTTTGTTCAGGCTGTAGCAACTATGTACTCTTCCTGTAAATGTGTGAAAGCTGCTGTTAGAATAGGGCTTGCTCAGTAGGTATTAACCTGGCAAATAAAATCTTCTTGAATTTTATATATTGGTAATTTTTGAAGATTGTATAGTTAGAGTTATGCTGTCCTTTCCATACTGAACTTGAAGCGCTCTGTGGTTTAAATTTAAATTTAACACTGTTTTGTGAGCTGTTAGAGAAGCTTGTGTGATATCACCATTTGTCAATACGAGTTCTTATTAGTGGTTTCCACATTGCTGAAACACTGGATTAACTTGGGGAGCTTTGCAGCAAACGCTAGCTTGTAATGTTAGATTTTCTGACTATACTTAAGTTAGTTTCTTAGTCTTTTAGGGAAGTTTTTTTTTTGCATGTGTATTAAAAGTTAAGTTGTCACAATATCTTTAAAATAAACTCATGCCTAAGTTTGACAAAAAACAAAACCACAATATTTTTTTAAAAAAGGTTTACATGTTAGTTTTCAGCCCTAATTTACTGTTTGCATGGAGCCTGTTTCTACTTTTTTGACGCATTTAGAATCTCTTAATTTTTCTGCTACATCTTTTCTGGGCTGAAGTTTACAAAGTACGTCTCTCAAAAATGACACAATCGTGCCTGATCACTAGCTTAAGGTTATATCATCAGTCATTAGCATTAACTTCTTTTCCAGATGAATTTAGAAGCCAGTGGTACACATGCAACGTCTATTGCATGAGTCTGTCACGTGTGTTGTCACATTCAGTCTGAAATTATGAAAAGCTTGAATTACTAAATTGGACTATTATGCATGCAGTATGGTGCAGCTGCAGGCAAGTTACACACATATGTAGTGAAGCATGGTATTTATTAATGCCTCTTTCAGGTCACATACTGTTTCACGCTATTTATGTCCCCTAAATTTGGAAAAGCTGTTCGCTCTGCCTGGATAAAATGAGTTTAGTGTTTTAATTCTTTGCACCAGTCCGCATTGGAAACAGTGTGTTAAGCCTGTTTGGGAATGATAAAGGTTTGGATCATTGCCTGTGATTCTCCATGCTATTGTAGAGGCAAATAACTTGTTATGAATGCGGTTTGTATTTTTTGGAACAACTGAATAAAGCTCCATGTGTGCTCAGGCTTGGACACTTCCATCAACACCAGCTTTTATTGTCACATTGTGCTCTTAATTGTCCTATAACTGAGCTTACAAGTTCATAATAGAAACAAACTAACTGCTGTGCGTAGTGCAGAAAAATAAAGATTTCTGTTTTGCTGCTTTGCTCATCTCGCCTCTCTCCTCTGTTTCTTTTCAGGGTCGACATGTTAAGACAGGACAGCTGGCGGCCATCAAGGTCATGGACGTCACCGAGGTCAGTAACACCTATCAGCACGCATTTGTAATCTTTTGTTGTCTTTAATCAGGTTCCAATCCCAGCTAAACCGCTAATGGACTGTAGGATTGTTAAATCCTGCAGCAAATGTCTGTCACAAGTAGGACTGACTGAAGTAAAATTGTCCTGTCGTTTACTCAAATGTATGAGAATGGAAGAAGAAGTATTGTATAGAAACAAATACAGTGGCTGCAGGCCTGCTTCCTTTAGCAGCTGTCAGCCTCTCCAACATATCCAAAAAAAAGGTGAATTTTGGAGATTTGGAATTGATGTAAATGAAAACGCTGCTGCACTACTACTGCACACTGAAGTAAACACATTACCTCTTAGTACTTTGCAAATTTGGATTTGATCTCAAACTATGTTTTATTGCGTGTGATGGAATAAATCACTAATTCTTTTCTGAAGCAGTCGATATAAACTCCAAACAGCTTCCCCAGCTCCACGCCCGCTCTCCATTCCACATGCTCATGTCAATATTTTCTCTCCAAAAATAGGCATGCATATAAGCATCACTCTTAACAGTTCTGTGTTCATTAGATGAACCGTGATGAGGTTGTGTTTGAAGCAGACCGAGTTTCACTTCTCTGAGGGCAGTTCAGCCAATAACAATTTTAGATTTGTGCATGTAACTGTTTTGAGATGCGGAAAGTTAAATTGGGACCCAGAGGGCTGTTTCTGCTTGTGTAGTTGGGCGCCGAGTTTCTTAATGTGCATACAAGCAGAAGGTGTTATTAAAGTACACCTCATGCTGATGCTTTTCTGTTGCTCGTCTTTGAATCAATGGCTAAATGAGCCAAGAAGAAAAATATTCCTGCAGATGGCTTAAAGAGTAATGAGTGCACCAACAGAGCTTTAATCTGGGTTAACTGTGATACTGAAGAGGATTTTGCTGTCTGCCTTTTAGGACCCTGCTGGTTTCATCTGTATTTCTAAGTTACTGTTGCTCTACTATGTACTATAAGTTACTTACTATCTAATGTTCATCTAATGTCCCCTGTTTTAGGACAATATCCTTGTTCAAACTGGTCCACTGTGATATTAAGAGCCAGTTAGTACAAAAGAAGTCAGTGCTGTAATCAGTCTCCAGGACTATTTGAAGCATCGGGAATGTATTAGTATCATAATAAAAGAAAAAAAAGTGTTCCATCCAGTGACTTTTGGAGCCCTAAAGCAATGAAGTATTTCATTTTTTGAAAATAACAAGCAGGGGATGCCAGCAAACTGAAATATGTTTTCCTGACTTATCCCTTTAATCGTTCTGTGACACCTCCTCATTTAACTTCTGGGACCACCTCTGAGTTATGGATGAAAGAGGCGGTGTTAAAGTCGCCATCATTAAGCAGGGATTTCTGAAAGATGCTTCCACTCTGAATTTTGAAGGCTGTTTATAGGAAAAATCTTTAAAACACATCATCCTTGCTGTAAGAGTAGCACAGTGAGATGGTGCAGTGCGAGTTTAACATACCTTAAGAAACCTCATGTTGTTCTGGCATTACTAGTGAGCAACAGAGACATATTGGCAGCATATTTTAATAAGTTTGTACTCGATGCACTGGCAACATTTTATCACATTTCTCTGCAGTGCTTTGCTTCTTTTCATACCTCTCATGGTTTTCCTTTTCATCTAGTCTCACACCCCAAAGGAAAATAATTACCACACAGTCTGAGCCTCGGAGAAATCAGAACCCTTTAATATTTTGTGTCTTAAGTATAAAAATGGACATTAAGAACATGATTGCATCTTTGTAGACCGTTGATTAATTGGTTAATACTGCTGCAAGTTATAGAGGGACACCAGCTATGTAAATGAAAAGCATTTTATATTTGATTTCCCTGTCAATGATGTCCCAGATTTATTAGATGACTAATATCTGAAATTATTGGAATGTGAACTGTAACTTTTGCTGTTACAGTATTGGGCAAAAATCTTGAGCCACTCCTCATTTCTTTATATTCTGTCACGGCTGGGTGCTGCAGGCAGGGCAGAGAGGACCTCAAAGTAGGATGAGAGGCAGGAGCTCATCTGTACATAACTTTTATTAAAAAAATAAATACGAAGGACAAAGTTGGACAGGGCCAGTTATACAAAAGTACTTGAAAACTAGAAACTCAAAATACAAAACACTCAGCACAGACATTAACCTAAACATACAGAGACTTGGGACCTGACAAAGGACAAAGACAAGAGCAGACAATAAATACATAAGGGCTAATGAGGAGAGTGACAACAGGTGGGAAAACAGCTGACCATAACTAGAAAAAGCATTTCCTGAAGAAAATGCAACTGTGAATGCCAAGCTGAAAGATCGTAGATGAAATGGCAAGAAATGGCGAAAGAATAAGTAAATGAAAATTGTTGCCATGAGC
>VUQK01042847.1:7028-21196 GCA_015106715.1 Bujurquina vittata
TTCCCAGGATGGAATTCACTGGTCTTCATGGCAGCTGCAGAGGTGGTTAGCACAGCCATCAAGACCAGTGAATTCCATCCTGGGAAGAGTTCTATCAGCTTCCTTAAACCTGGTGAGAATCCTCCCCCATGACAGAGAAGATCCCTGCTGTCTATGGCTTCTGCCTGACAGTCACAAGTGGATCTCTGCAAACAGCTGAAATTTCCATAGCAAATCACCACACGACACTCCATCCTCACCTGGTCATCTTCTCAGACTCCATCAAGAGCATTGTCATGTTGGAACTCACTGTGCCTTGAGAGGAACACTTGGAAGAGGCCCATGAGAGGAAGAGCAGCAAGTGTCAGGAACCGTGGTTGCCGGACACACTGGCAGGCTGTTAAGGTGGGCTGCCAAGGTTTTGTGGGTAGTTCCCTCTGCAAAGCTGGGTGTGATGGGAGCAGCAAGAGGGGGAACCATACTTTCCATCGCTGAAGCCACAGAGAGAAGCTGCAAGGTGGCTTTGGATTAAGAAGGAAGACCATTGGCTTGTTGCTGCTGGGAGGCAAGCTGGGACGGCAGATGGCCGCCCCTCCCTGAACCTGGCTCTGCTGGAAGGTTTCTTCCTGTTAAAAGGGAGTTTTTCCTTCCCACTGTCAGCAAGTGTTTGCTCATAGGGGCTGTTTTGATTTTCAGGTTTTCTCTGCATTATTGAAGGGTGCTGACGTTACAACAGAGGTGAATTGATTTTGACTCTCACGGTCATTGTTTTTGATTAATGTGAACTCACTACATGGTCATCTTAAGTCAGACCAAAGAAAACTTAAATAGCTTAAAGTGAATGAAGCTTCACCTTTTGAAGCGCATTCGTGTGGATTGTTTTGCTGGAAAAAACAGAACTATTTTTAAGCTGACTGCAGATCATAATTAGTACACATGATAATCGTTATTTATTCTAGTATAATTGTACAACTATGACTGCACTAAGCCAGAGCCTGCCAGTGTCAGTGTTGTCTAGCAGGAAGATCTGGACAGGGTTAAAATGGAGACTCATATAATAAGACAAGCCTTAACAAAATGGCACTAAAAGGTTTGTTCACTTGTTAATTGCCTTTCAGGAAAAATGCTGCACTGCTATTATATAACAGAAACTAACAGCTTTTTCTAAATATCTTGTGGCTCAGCAGGTCATCTGCTCACAAATGCCTTCAGCGTAGTCACAGTGGAGCGACTGCATAAGTATTATCTGTTTCCTGATTAGTGCCGATGCAGGAGCTGGCTCATATTATAATGTCTGCAGGGAGCATAAGTAACGTGGTTTCTCATGTGTGATTTACAAGCACTGGTGTGAACGAAAAACAAAGCTCAACAGTTTTTAGGGTGCAGCTCAGCTAAGCAGTAGTAAAAGCTTATTTTGCAACGTCTAGGTCAAAATTGGTGCTTCAGCCTCACAGGTTTAACGTCACACTAAACCTGTGATGCACTAATGCTTCCCCTGACATCCAGCACACACAAATATTTGGAAACCATATTAGACTCTAACATGACACTTGAGCATCAAACATCATACCTGGAAGCAGGTGTAGTTGGAGATTCATTATGACAATGTGTTTGCATCACTCTCAGTACTTACCTTACCTCTCCTCCGCAGGCTACAGCTTAATTATTTCCTCCATAGAATAAATTGATAACAAGTTAAAGCAAGACTTACTCTGTATTATGAGTGTCAATTGCGTGAAAGAGCTCCTTCAATTCTTCAGCTGTCAGAACTCCGTCAGAGAAGTAGGATTTGAATTCGTCAAAGGACAGCTTTCCATCATCTGGGGGTAAAACACAAATCTTCTCAGGATGGCTGCTCACTAAATACTTTCTACAGAAATCACCAAATAAACCAATTGGTTTATGTCTGCAAGTATGCTGGACGTCAAAAAAGAGTGAAACTGGTGTAGAGCACCGATTTCATTCCTCATTATTCTGGTATAATGAGGAATGAAATAATAGCAATAATTAATGAATTGATCAGACCAAAGGTGTATTTGCATGTTAAAAAAAAACATGGCATCAAACGTATACATCAGATTCCACATCAAAAGAGGAGCAATAAAACAGAAGAAAATAACAGGAACATGTACTGTAACGTATAATGAAGGGAAATTACAGCTCATCACCATTGTTCCACTAACTTTATATCAAACAATCAGTCATTTTTATGCTTTGAGGCTCTGCTATTAGGAACAGAATAAAAGTAGTATGAAATATTCATGAGCTGAAAATAAACACAATTTCAAAACAGCGAGCTCCGAACTGAACACCCTCGGGCACAAACAAAGACCAATGACAACTCGTTTTTCATGCTGCTCTGGCTCCAGTGGTGTCTTCCTGCTTTTGTGACGCAGTGTGGCCGATCCTCAGCTTTTCTCTGCTGACCTGAGCTGGAGGAGATGTGTAGCATGTTTCTATAGATGCGTGTAAGCTACTTTTGGAGGTAACACAAACACATGCCCAAAAATAGAGCATACACTGAGTCACTGTCAGTGCACTCAGAAATACAGTCGAAGCGGGCTTGGCGTGTGCTGCTGTTTGCGCAACAATAACAAACATGTGGGATGACTTCTCCGGCTGCATGACAAGGCTTCAAATCATACACAGCGTGGGACGGATATTTTATCCACGATGGAGCACGACATGCCATGCCATGTGAACAATTCTGATTTGCTATTTTTGGTCATTTATACTAAATTCAAATGGCAAAAAGACTACGTTTAAATCGTTTATGCTAGAAGCAACATTCACCCATGCACACACACAAATTTATGCAGGTTTTTAATGTGCAGATCCTACACTTCAACTATCACAAACACATCAGTGACACGAGGGGCAGGGGTTCAGTATCCCAACCAAGAACACTTCAACATGCTGCCTGCAGGAGTCAGAAATCAAACCATCAGCCTTCTGTTGAGAAGATGACCTGGTACAACCTGAGGCCCTAAAATCAAAATATATCCTGCTCAAAGGACAACTCTGTGCAGGGGTCAGTTAATTCGTCAGTATGTTGTATGACATATGAAACTCGATTCTTGTATTTTCTTCTTTAAAAATGTAAAACAAATGACCCATTTTACAAATTTCTCATCGTAGGATTAATAGTTTACATGTTTATTACAATGTGTAAAAGTATACTCGCTGGGTTATAGCTTAAAAACGTCAACTGTATGTGAAGGATGGACCTAGCCACAGTAAAGCAATGAGCATTGTGGTCCTATGAAACTATCAAACACAGGATGACTATCAGAAATCAAAGACACTGCACCCATAAGGCTCCACCCACACAGGCCTGGCAGATTGCCATTATTATCTATAGTTTGCATGGAAGACGGTAACTTGTCTGCAAACACTTGCCAACTACTCGCTTATCGGTTGTGAAACTTGAAAAAGGATGACCCAAACCAGAAATGGAGACTGGTTGCCTTCAAAGTAAAAGGTGTGCTTTTTGAAACAAGTTGGTTGCGGTGGTCAAGTGCAGCTTTTAATTTAATTAATGCTCTGGCTTATGTCACACTTTTTCAAGTTTCACAATCAACCAGCAAGTAGTTGGCAAGCGTTTGCAGACAAGTCAGTGTCTGCAAACGCTTGCCTGCTTGTCAGTCACAAGTTAGCTGCAACTTAAAGCATCCTGATATATCATCTATTTTTCTCTTAATGGGATCATGATTTACTAAATGAACATTGTTTTATATTGAAATTTATTTTATGTATATGCTTATTTGTTTTTCAGGGAAGTTGTTATTAATCAGCATTTCTATATATGTGCCATTGTTAACCAAATCTCTAATTTTCATGTGCATGCTATATATATATATATATATATACTTATATACTGCTATATATATATATACTTACATATATGTAACAAACAGAGATTTACATTGTTATTATAGTGCGTTTTTGTTACCTTCTGTCTGCACAATAAGAAAACAAAAGATGTATTTTTGTATGTTTATCCTTTATGATAGCGGAGGTGAAATAACACCTCGATTTGCTTCTAAGTCATTTTGTGTGTGGACTGCTCTGATAAAAGTGTTCACAATAGATAACTGTCAATGTTTTTCTTTGTAAATGCTCAGAAACTGAACCTGACTGGGCACGGTCAGTTTCCTGTTTCCATGGAAACTGAAAGAGTATCAGCCGAGAGTCATGATTGGAATTTCATTGAGAAAGTAATCTGTGAAAGAAAGCTTGAAGTGATGCTCAAGACTGATGAGAGTGTTAATGAAATATGGTGAAATACTCACCGTTTTTGTCAGCCCGCCGTAAAATCTGTAATGAGAAATGGAACATTTTTTTAAAAAAAAACAAAAAAACAAAACAGGGATATTAAAGTAGGTTCCACATCACCAGAGTTCAAATAAGTACGCGTGTGAATATAAGGATCATTGATCACGCTTGCAAAAGCAGTGTGTCAATAAATTATTGATAGAGCTGTCCCAGAGTCCAGAGGAGATGAAAGGCAAAGTGGCAATGACCACATCAGCTTTAAAAGGCATGAGCCACCAGCCTCAGAATAGCACATCCTACTTCTTGACATATTTTTGCTTGTGAAGACGACTCCGCACAACATACATCTTTATGTGAAAGATGGAAATTTTACATTCAAACCCAAACTGAGGAAAATCTTGTTATTTGTGGGATTTCCCAGCCAACAAGAGTGTAGCTCGATGCGTAGGTTAAAAAAAAAAAAAAACTACTACAAAATATCCACCCACCATCTTCAAGCTCTTGGCAGCCTATTCTGTGCTCTGATTTACTTTTTTTTTTGGCCAGTCTGCCTTTGGTTTTTCATCAGCTGTCCCAAACTGTCCAAATGCTGCTCCTCTCTGTCTCAGTCTCTTATTCGTGTCTCATTTCTAAACATAGCTAAATTCAATACTTCTGCAAGACTACTAAAAAAAAACAAGGATTTATTAATCAACTAAAAAGTACTTTTAACTACAATGAATAAAAAGTACAGCAACTCATCTTCTGTGGTTTCAACCTTGATTTATAGCTTCTCAAATTGATTTATTCCTTTTTTTTTTTCATTTAAATTACTTTCAGTGGACGCTTTATTTGCTCTACCTGTTAAACTGCTTGTTAATCTAAACTGCCAATCACTTGCAGCAACCATCACAACCATGTCCATGTCAAATATCCAGTGACATTTGATAGCAAGGCAACAATTACTCAAAGAACCACTCATTACAACCAGAAAAGCATCCCTGAGTACACAACATGTGGAACCTTGAAGCAGATGGGCTGCAGCAGCAGAAGTCCACACCGGGTGCCACTCATGTCAGCTAAGAACGGGAAACTGAGTCTACAATTTGCACAGGCTCACCAAAATTGGACAGTGGAAAATTGGAAAAATGTTGCATAAACTGATAGGTCTCATTTTTTACTGCTGCATTCGGGTGTTTGGGTCACAATTTGACATCAACAACATGAAAGAATATGTCCATTCTGCCTTGTATCTGCATGCTTTGAGCCCCTTAGTACCACCTGAACATCCTACTTGAGTGTTGTTGCTGACCAGGTCCATCCCTTTATGACCACATTGTACCCATCTTCTTATGGCTGCTTCTGGCAGGCTAACCCACTTTATCACAAAGCCCAAATCATCTCAAAACTGTTTTCTTGAACATGACAGTGAGTCCACTGTACTCAAAAATGGCCTCCGTAGTCACTGTATCTCAATCCAACAGAGCACCTTTGGGATGTGGTGAAAGAGGGGATTAGCATCATGGATGTGCTGCTGACAGGTCTGCAGCAACTGCCTGATACTATCATGTCAACATGGACCAAAATCTCTGAGGAGTGTTTCCAGGACCTTGTTGAAACTGTGCCACAAAGAATTAAAGCAGTTCTGACAAACCCAGTACTAATTGTACCTAATAAGGTTTCTGGAGAATGTATAGAAATTAAAAAATACCACTAAAAAAATACATCACCCTGTGTTATAGGAAACTATGATTTTTTTAGTTAAATGGCTTTATGGTATTTTAATTCATTCTTAATCTTATATATACTGCTCAAAATAAAAAAATAAATAAAGGAACACTTTAATGAGAATACAGCATCAAGCCAGTTAAACTTCTGGGACACTGATTGGTCAGATAAGTAGCAGAGGGTGTTATTAATCAGTTTCAACTGCTTTGGAGTTAATGAAAATAACAACAGGTGCACTAGAGGGGCAACAATGAGACAACCCCCAAAACAGGAATGGTTTTACAGGTGGAGGCCACTGACATTTTTTCTCTCCTCGTCTTTTCTGTTTTTTCAGTAGTTTGGCATTTTGCTAGGGTCAGTGTCACTACTGGCAACATGAGGTGATACCTGCACAGGTAGTCCAACTCCTCCAGGATGGCACATGGATACTTGCCATTACCAGAAGGTTTGCTACGTGTCCCAGCACAGTCTCAAGAGCATGGAGGAGATTCCAGAGACAGCCAGTTCATTTACGAGAGCTGGACAGGCCCATAGAAGGTCCTTAACTCATCAGTATCTGCTCCTTTATGCAAAGGAACAGGATGGACATACCCAGAGCTACAAAATGAACTCCAGCAGCCCACTGTGAATGTGAATGTGAATGTTGCTGACCAAACAATCAGAAACAGATTTCATGAGGGTGGCCTGAGAGTCCGACGTCCTCACTGCCCGGCATCATGGACCCCGACTGGCATTTGCCATCCCAGAATTGGCAGGTCACCCACTGGTGCCCTGTGCTTTTCACAGAGGAGAGCAGATTCATCTGAGCACATGTAACAGGCGTGAACGGGTCTGGAGAAGCCATGGAGAACGTTACACTGCCTATAATGCCAGTGATGGTCTGGGGAGGCATATCCACGGAGGGACGCAGAGACTTCTACAGGCTAAGCAATGGCAGCCTGACTGGCTTTAGTTATTGGGATGAAATCCTCTGGCAAATTGTCAGATCATACACTAATGCAGTGGATACTTGGTTCCTCTAGGTTCAGGACAATGCCCGGCCTCATGTGATGAGAGCAGTTCCTGGATGATGAAGGAATTGATACCATTGACTGGCCCCCATGCTTGCCTGACCTATAACCAACAATACCTTTGGGAAATGATGTTTTGGTTCATCTGATGCTGCCAGATTCCCCCTCAGACCGTCCAGGAGCTCGATGCCCCGGCCTGGTCATCCATAGTCTCATTAGGAACATGCCCCAATGTAGTCAGCACATGGGGGCACAAAAACTACTGAGTACCATTCTGAGTTGCTGCAATGCAATTTCTGTTAAATGGACTAGCCTGCAGCTAGATTTTTTTACTGGTGTTTGGGGCGATCATTTTCATTAACACATGACCCACTCCACATCAGTATAGATATCTGTTTTATATCTATTTATCTATTTTGAGCAGTTTTGTTTTATCAGTTGTCAATTAAGAAATATTAAAAGTAATGATCTTTTGCTTATGTAATTGTGTCTACTATCTAAAGCTGTCATATATGTTCTTTCTCTTCATGTAAAGGCATTGATTGCAATCATAATAGCACGGGCTTAAATAATATTTAAAGAGGGTTAGGGTTAGGGTTAGGTTAGACTGTTCCTGCCATCTCTGCTTTTACCCTGTAATTAAACTTATTTCTGGGTCTTATCTGTTTTCATGCCAAGGCTCACCCTAATTAATCTTTCATATGCTATTAATAAAATAAATCTTGCACCACAACAGCAGAAGCAGAATAAAAATACAAACATCTAAGTTGAAATCAGTGATTGGATGCATTTGGTGGGTAGGCTTTAATAACTCTTGGTACATGGCCTATACTGTATAGCACCTTTCTCCTCTTACTGAGCACTCAGAGCACTTCACTTAGTTTCTCTGTTTTCAGTCTCCTGTGCCTTCCTTAAAATACAGAAGGCAACCAACAGGTTTATGATCAAGATATCACAAATGAATGAAAGTGTGGAGGGGAATTTAATCAAGTGGTCGATAAGAGGGAGAAGGCAGTCTCATGAAGAGCAGAGGTAAAGCTCCCGGGGGATAAACACTTGAGGAAGGTCATTAGATCACATGGACATAGAATGAGATTTTAAGATGTGTGAGAGATCAATCCGAGGCTTATTTTATGGTCAGCATTTACACCATCAGCATTTGTCTCCATCCCTGTTTAAAATATGACAGAAAGCGAGGACCTGCATAAGGAAAATGGCCACCTTATCTACAGTTGTTATCTGCGGCCTTATTTTTGTGTTTTTTCTTTTTTTTTTGTTTACATAAATTCATCTGGAAATGAGAACATTTAAGTGAATGATGTTCAGAAATTCCCGGGGAAGGTCTTTAAGACCCCGATTTAATGTCTCCTCAAACAGAACCTACAATCATGTTTGTGTGATTGTCAAAGGTTTTTCAAAAAAATACAGATTAATTTCAGATTTAAAAATATGTTAATTTTAATCATATTTTTCATATTTAAGCTGGATTTGTAGATTTCTACTGATTCATTCAGTTAGTGTTTGATTTTGAACATGAGGAGGAATGAAATGAAATGAATAGCCAGGCTTTGAAATCCTTCCACCAAGTAGCTAAAATATACGTGAGTTGTGTCAGATTATTATTATAGAAAGAGTCCTCTATACACTTCATACATTAGAGGACTCTGTATTAAATCAGTGAGTAATAAACACCACTAAAAGGCCTAATATATTTCTAATAAACTGCAATCTGGTGCACACAGTAATTTTACCTTACTATTTCCCCCCAAGGGTCTTGTTATTACCCAGGCAAAAAAAAAAAAAAAATATATATATATATATATATATATATATATATTTTTTATATATATATGTGTCCTTAAAGGGGCAAAAGTTACAGAAATATTTTTCAGAAATTGGAAATTCCGATTTAAACTTTAAACAAATGTCTCTACTTTTACAAACAGCGTATTCAACTATATTAAAATATTAATTAACTTTCAGTATCTCTAAATTTGCCTGACACCTGTTAGACAGCCCGCATAGAAATTATAGGATGCAATAAAATGTAATTTTGGGTGTAAGCCATTAATCCACTGTTATACCTTTAAACTCTGTCGAAAAAAAATTAGCCAAACTTAAAAGTCTTTAATAGATGTCTGCTCTAATTAATTTCATACCTAATTAAAACAAGACTAGAGTCCATGCACGCTGGCCTGTTTAGCCCGCTGGACGGCCATAATTGAAGTAATAGCGGAAAAAAGGGGGCTGCTTAGAAATAAAAGCCCGCAGCGGTCCAATTCAACAACATTACCATCCAACCACGCTGCCCACCCCCTCCTCCTCTTCTTCCATCTGACCCAAAAAGGCCTTATTGGCTGCCCCGGACCAACCACCTACTGTTTCCCACCGATGCTCTCGGTGCGTTTTAACACCCTAATTAGATGTGACAAGTTCAACGAGCTGGTTTGAGAGGAGGAAAAGCTGGTCAGGTTATGATTTCCGAGTCAGACTCACAGGGGAATCTGCGGACAGCTGATTCCTGTCAGCCTCATTCATCTTCTTCCAGCCAATTAAACATTAATGCTAACAAAGCGCTGGCAATTTGGAGAATACATCAAGCGCCTAAAGTGGAAATGTAAATGTTTAAGGCGATGTGTCAGTCTGGCTGGTGACAGCAACGAGACTCCCAATAATAATAATAATAATAATAATAGCTGGTGATATTTTTTAATAATATAATAAAAGGATAATTAAAAAGAGTGGGCTATTTTTGCAGAGATTTTAGCAAAATTATCACAATATAGGCCTAAAGTGCCAAAAACGCCACGAAATGAATCGAATTCTGCATAATTATTTTATAAAGTTAGCGGAAACTGACATTTTAAAAACGACAGACGCTGTTTAAAGCAACTCTGCATGCGTTTGAGCTCAATTACGCCAAGAAAAAAATTAAATCACACTCAAAATTAATTAAACTACACACACACACACACACGCACACACGCAAAACTGAAGTTTTGCAATCAAAATCCTTCATCGCAGTTTTTAAACACCTCCACCTGTTGACGTGAACGTGTGACGCGCAAGCGCGTACGTGTGTGGGTGAGAGAGGCAAAGAAGGAGGGAGGGAGAGAGGAAAGGGGACGAGGACAGGAGAGAGGGAGAGAAAGGAGGCAAACTTGAGCAAAGAGAGAAGATGAAAAATTGAGAGTATTTATTTTGGAGCACAGCCCTGCAGGCGCTGCGCAGGTTCTCGGAGCCCCATAGTGAAAATTGGCGGAATAAAACACAGACAGAAATGAGAGACGCGCTGAAGCACCCTACTGTTGTGACAGGATACCTGGAGGGCAACGCTTCCTCTTTAATTTCTCTCGTATGGCTTGAGACCCCCAACCAGACATTCAATCCTCAGAGTCAGCGTAAGCCTACTGAATTTAATTCTCGATGGTGAAATTATATGCTATAATTAAATATCATATCATTTAAAAAATGCTCTGTGACATAGAAGCATCTTATCGAATTGGTCTTCCTCGGCTTCCTCGTTGTTATCACATTAATAGTAACAACATCTAAAATGGGCCTATCAGCATTTGTGCGGAAATTTTCGGGCTAAACAAAGGGCACCTATGGGCTTACAGCTTATATTCTGATATTTTCGAGCAGGAAATGTTAACCTTGAAATGCTGCTATCTGCGTCTAACAATGTGTGATCATAACCCCATAAATGAGGGGAGAAATTGAATCCTTTTAAGTTATTAAGCAGGAAAGGATTATAAACTCGTCTTTATAAATGAGCTAGAAATCCCCATGTCTTCCTCTGTACACTTTTAAATTTCCCACAAGAAGCTGGAGAGGAAAGATTGCCCCTTTTCAAGAGCCCCACAAGAGATGGAAAAACCATTTTTGTGCCCAGATAGGAAGTCGTCCCACATGGTAAGCGCCACTTTAATTAATAGACAGCCTTGAGAGGTATCACTGTCAGCTTGGATAATGGTGACAGAGCTAGTGTTTGTGCTTCCATGAATATTTCTCATGTGATCAAAGTCAAATGCCAGCACAGAATGAATTTAAGCCTACTCGATTTTTTTTTTCTTATTTGCAGCCTAATGCTTTGGACACTTAAAGCTCCTGACACTGAAATGTCTCGCCGGTTTGGTAGGCCTACAAGCTTAAACTGCACTCCCTAAAAATTGATGCAGTGCTCAAATCTGCGCTCATACGCAGCGGGTTTGGTGTTATTATGTTGCACGGTTTGCTCACGTTACCGCGCTGGAACCAATAGAGCAATTTGTAACACTGTTTGTAGCGCCTGTCATCAAGTCTCGCGATATGTCATTAAATAACAAATTACTCCATAATCTTTGAATGTAAAAGGCTGAATTTGAGAAAAAGAGAAAGGATGAGGGGGTCATGGAAATAGTGGCGTAAATGTGTACATGTTTTTTTGGGTAGGTTATTCATTTTCATTTCTAAGCCCACAGTTTTTGCACATTACTGATACCAAAATGGAAATTGGTCACACTGCTGACAAATGACACCGAGAGACCGTCGAAAAAAAATGCAATAAATTTACCTCATAACCAAATATAAGATGTGGCAAAATGTGCTCACTGTTTATCTGTAATAATAATAATAATAATAATAATAATAATAATAATAATAATAATAATAATAATAATAATAATAATAATAATATGTTATTCTGTTGCAGTCACAGAAGAAAGCTTAAAAATCTTTTTGAGTTCTTTTTGCGCAAAAAATAAATTCAGAGATCGCTGCAACATGTCCAGAAATCTTAAACGAGCATTCATTATGCGCTGTAAATATGGGTTTTAATGTAAAAATCTGCCAATAAAAATGACGCAGTTTATTGCTTGTTTGTTTTAATTGTTAACAAAACAAGGACTCGTCATCGCTCTTGTTTTCTGACCTTTGAAATTAACATTTGAAATATAGTCACATAGTTGTATAATTTGCCAATTTTATTACCTTGATTTTTGCACATTGCAAATAATCCGACCGCCCACATTAAAATACACCAAATAATAATAATAATAATAATAATAATAATAATAATAATAATAATAATAATAATAATAATAATAATAATAATAATAATAATAATATCGACGATGTCATGTCTTTCAGCTCCTGCCCCCTTTATAAGAAATGTAGGCCTACCGATGTAAATTCCAGTGAAATGTGGCTTGAGTGGCTGCGGGGACAGGGGAGGTTAATCCGAGTTTAATGCAGTGAAGCACAGCGCAGGGTCTAGGCTATGATGGGTATGTTATCTCTGCCCAACATTTGGGTCTCCCTCAATTTCCACCCAGCCAAATAGCTGCGAGAAAGTGCAGATGGAGTCACTCTCAATGCCTGAGGAAAAAACGTTATTAATAGCTAAATAACTTCCCCATACTTTCACTGAATCTCTCTCACACACTGTTCCAGATGGATTTGTTTGAAGTGGTCTCTCGCTTCATTCCCCTGTCCTTCTCATTCAGCACGGCTTTAGACCCGAAATATAGCTACATTATATTACCATACACTTAGAGACTGGGCGTGCGTGCACGAAGGCGCGCGCCCGTGCGTGTCCGCATGTGCGCTTGTGACGTGGAAAGCGCAGAGGAGGCAGCTTTTTACGTTTTCATCACTATACAGGCAGAAACTACCCCTCCACCACCACCTTTCTTTCTGTAGGAGATCATATGTAGGCTACCTGGCACTGTGGGATAAACCGGAAGAAAACATTTTCCAGTAGCAATTAATAAAAAAAGACTGATAACTGAAGCATAAAAGGAAAAAGAAATTTCTAGCGATAATAACATCTAAATATACATTTTTGATAATGCAGTGTGCGCCTCACAGTCATTGTAGTACAAATTATATTTCACTGACCATGGATCTACAGTAACAGTATAACCTCATCTTGCCCAGTCCCACCTGGCTCTTTGGGCAGGGCTGGCTTCCTCACACCTCTCCGCTGCTCTGTCACTTTCCCTCCCCGCTGCCTTGAAATAATCCCTCCTGGCATCTGTTTAATTACACCGAGGACCTCAGGTAATGCTACGATTTGCTAAAATGTCCATCGCACGTCTCCACCGCATCTAACGGTCGCTTTGGATGCATCAGTGTGGCAGATTGACGCCAGGCAGCTGATTCACCTTCCGCTTGTGACCGGGGTGGCGCAAAGCATAATGATGCCCACGTTTGTGCAGAGCAGTCTTTAGGCACTTTCTTGTGCGCAATTAAAACGCCGATTTTAATAGCCGTGCATGACAATTGAAGCGCACACCTTGGACTGGAAACTTGTTTCTGCGCAAATTGCGAGGTGGACCAGGCACTCCACTCACATACACTGACTTTTGTTTGGTTTACTTTCTACTACAATCTTGTGAAAAAAAATTTGATATCTTCATGCAGCAAATAAAATCTACATTACTGTAATATGGTTAGGACTCTAAATACACGTTTAATAAAGCTAGATTAGAGCTGGGATAAATCCATGATGTAACCTCTGAGAAAATCAAATACGCAGACCTAATAAACAAATAGATAAATAAATAAAGTCTTAAAATCTGGATAAGTAAACGAGAAAAAAAAATCTCATGAATTTTGTGCCCAGGGCGAGCCACTGTGAGCTCCGCTCTGAGATGAAAGTGAAAAGAAATAAAAGGCTCTATTTAATCTGCTTTAAAACCCCTCTCCACATAAGGGCTGTGCTTCAAACTCGGAGAGTGAGGGGCTGATTGGGGATAAATACATTTCTTACCATGCCTGCGAGCTATTACACCCGGCACGAACACAGCCACCTATTCAGCAACCATCGTTTCCAGTGCTTACTCTAATAAGTATTAACATTATTAAATGCCATCCGGATGCTGGTAGTCTAAACTGCATTACGCAGAGGGTGCGTCTCTTTTTTTAGCAACGTAAATCAACCCCAATTTAAAACACGAGCAGCGCTGAGGAAAAAAAAATAATAGAAGAGGAGCATTATGTCTATATTTTACGCCAACAACAAAAAAAGTCCGTAATAATACGATGATAACGCCGGTAACACTTTTCAAATCAGAGTATATTGCAAACGTGTGCGTCAGTCGTGCGCTTTTTTTTTTCTTTTTTTTTTTTTTGTTTTTTTAACACCACCGTTTTTTTCCCCTTTTTTTTTGGTTTTTGGGTATTTTTGAAAAAAACGAGTAATTTTTTCCCCCC
>VUQK01042847.1:21216-38455 GCA_015106715.1 Bujurquina vittata
GTTTCAGTTGTGCGCTTTTTTTTTCTTTTTTTTTTTTTGGTCATTTAGAACCAGCAGCGTTTGCAGCCCATCTATATGGACATTGGAGATATTTGCAACAAAACGGTGAATTTTTCCCCCTAACATTAGCGCGTGGTGTGAAAGAAAAAGAGACCGTTTTCACGCTATCACTTGATTCTTCTCCAACGGACCATTATATAAAATTACAAAACTATCTACCAGCGGGGCGTACTGAATAATTCATCTCCTTTTATGTCTCTTCTTGCCCTTTGTCCAAAGTTTTCTCTCTCTTTTTTTTTTTTAACAGATTTTTGAATAAGAATGGATGGGCCCATACTCTCCTTTTCGCTGCCCTGCTTTCCAGGATTTGCTTTTGTACCTCAGACCCTTCGCTTTAGAAAAGCATCAATAGAGGGGAGGTTTTGCTCGTAAAGTTCATCTTCAAGTTTGAAAAATTCTCGGAGGTGTGTTTATTTTCAGAAAAAAAAAATGCTTTTGTGATCAAAAAAAAAAAATTTAAACCCATTCAAATGTTTGATCAGCTAAATAAGGGTTGGAGACTGTGCATTTCTCCCCACCGTGGATAATAACAAAGAACTGAAAAAAACAAACAAAAAATTAAAATAAATAATAATAATAAAAAAGATGAAAAAATCAGAATCTACCTCAAATGAAGTGAAATGACCTCAAATAACAAAATTGTCTGTTTTCTAATTTAATGCTAATTGCCTGTGATATTCTACGCTGTGCGTTTCTCATCGTCGAACCATTTCATAATTACTATACATAAAATAAGCTACAAACAAGTATATATCCTATATAATAGGATATAGCAAAACCCTTTAGAGTGCCTCGTAAATACGGCAGGCACTGACAGCAGATACCTGCAACGCTTTATCTCCTCTCCCAGCAGCATTAGAGCAAATAATAATAATATGAACACTGATTTCCACTTTAACTGACAAGTGGTGAAATGTCAGTGAACTGACATCGATTGTGAAATGGGTCAACTGTCAGCTGTCGTTTAGAGGTCGTTAAATGAGTGAATGAATGAGGAGGAATTTGCTACACAAATTAATTTTCTGCAGTTAAATACCTTCTGCCAAGGCTCTCATAAATAATTGAGTGAATGAACAACTGCTGGCTCGGAGTTAAAAGCAGATATAAATTCTCTGCGTTTAGCTGCTGCTCGGGTGTGGGACAATTTCCCAAGAGGACGTGAAGTAGGAAGTCTATTTAAAACATTTGTTTCCTGATTACAAGGTTGAAATTTAATCTAAATAATAATAATAATAATAATAATAATAATAATAATAATAATAATAATAATAATTTCTTTTTTCAGACATATACAAAAGGGCCATATATTTTCTGCTGTTAACTTACATTTATCACCGAGGATGCCATCGATGCTATGCTTTGTTTTCTTTTCTCCATCTTCATCCTTCTTATCACAGTCATCCTCGTCATCTTTTTTGCCAAATCGGGCCCTCAAAACGCGGCTGATGGAGCTCACTAATGGCAACAAAAAGGTAAACGGATGATTAGCCCTAAAACCCATAAAAGAACCATAATAATCCTATCATACATTTTTAGAAGGATATACCACACAAAAATAGCACAGCAAAAAGTTTTACATGAAGCAGCAGCGCTAGAAAAAATATTGAAAATATATTTCTATACTAAAGGAGTAAAATTACACTGTAATGCAATGATGTGAATTCACTATGGCGCACTGAAGCCACATTTCAACAGGATGCTTTTTTTCTTTTCTGGGTCAAACAGCTGTAGGTGTGCCTTTTATTATCAGTAACTGAGGCTTAAAACATGTGGGATTCAAAGTGATGTTCATTCAGAAGTGATGCTGCAGTGTTCGCTGGTAGTAGGGGAAAAAAAAGTGCAGCTTACCAGATGAAGCCTCACCTGAAGGAACTGTGCTTCTGTCGCACACCCCGTCCTTCAGCAGCTTATCCCGGATCTCCCAGCTGAACATGCCCGGGTTTTCTCTCTTGTACTCTTCGATCCGCTTCTCCACGTCAGGAGTTGCCACCTGCTTTAATTTTGAAATGGTGTGAAAGGAAAAGGGGGGAAAGACAACAGAAGGAAAGGGAGGAATTTCAGTTTTAACTGAGATGAGATGAGATGATTTTTTTACTCCCACATGATCTACGAAAAGGACATACGAGTAAAATCAAGGGAAACAAATCAAACTCTAAATGATGGGTTTTTTTTTTTTTGGTCGAGATATGGGCTCACGACTCCATAAAGGCTAAGAAACAGAAAACCGAGAAAGCTTATGTTCTTTATTCACGACCTTATGAAGCTAATATCAAAATATAAGAAAAAATATATATAAAATACAGCATAGAAATATTGTGGTTAATCAATATAATATACATTTGAAATTCGATATATTTATTGTACCACAAAGACTCTATAACCAAAATAAATAAATACTTAACAATGGATAAATAATTAAATAACAATAAATACTTTCAAGGCACCGTTCTTAATTTTAGCTGTTGTTATTTTGCGTTTTATTTATTTAGTTCAAATCTCTATGATCCACAGAAAAATGTTACAAGTGTGTTGGCCACTTTGAGTAAAATTATTATTATTATTATTATTATTATTATTATTATTATTATTATTATTATTATTATTATTATTATTATTATTATGCCACAGTCTCTGCACTTCATCTGCAATAACAACACAAACGTCAGACTTGAGTTCACTCTGGTGTCATGCCCCCCACCCCACCCCACCCTGGCCCCAAAGCCTCTCTCTCATCCTCGTGGTACTGCGACCCATTTCCTGGACCATGGACCCCCACTCACCCTGGGCTTGCTGCCTCCTATGGCCCCGGGACGGATCGAGCCGGTCTCTTGGTACCGGCAGAGGATCTTGGAGACACAACCGTGAGAAACTCGCAGTTGTCGCGAGATTACGCAAGGTCGGATGCCGTGGTGGGCCATCTCCACTATCTTGTGTCGGATGTGATTTGGCAGGGGCCTCCCGTTGATGAACACTCCGCCAAGCTGGTTCACCCTACCCTGGCCCAGAGGCGTGGATACTGTGCCACAACAATAAACAATAAAAGTCTCAACAAACAATACAAATAACACATCACATTTTCTGTGAAGCTGTTGCTCACTTCAGAGCAGAGCAGACTAAAATTTATTATAGCCAATAGCTGCATATTTGCTGTGTTCCTGGCTTTTAATGGGACGCAGTTTACACACATTATCATATTATACATTTTCAAAAGAGCATCGTGCCAAATTCGACCAGCCTCAGTCTGGCTGACAGGATGCTTCCAAGGCCACTTCAGGATCCAATTTCACATTCAAGAGACACTAAAGAGGGTGACACTTCTCACCTTGATTATTCCTAGTCATGCTGTACAAATATTGATGTGATCCTTTGAGCCATCTCTTTGCTGTGTGTATTATTGCCATTTCCAGCAGCCGGGCACTTGAACAAATCCCGGAGCTGGAGTAACTTGCGAGCTACGTGGTTTTTGCACATTTCAGTCCAGAGCACTTGAGCACGAACTGGTTGTAAGAGGAAAACTGTTTCCATAAATGTATGCAAATAAAGGATCCTTTTCTTTCTACCACCGGCATATGTTCAGACGGCTTGAGTGTGATGGGCATCGAAGTAAAAAAAAGGTGTGTGTGTGTGTGTGAGTGTGTAAAACTTATAATTAGATTACTTTGTGTGTGTATATCCCTAAATAGCCATAAAAGTTAGACCACTAAAAATAAATATATCAGAAGAAAGTAGTTTTTTTTTATTACTTATGAACATTTAATAATCAATTTGGGGCATTATTTAAAAATTAAACAAACACATATACAGTAAAAAATAAAATATGTCATCATCAAAAATATTTAAATAATATTACCAACCAAAATCATTTGTTTACGAAAATTCTAAAAAATCAGTTTCAAATTAATATGAATGAAGAATAAATATAGGTCTTATAAAGTAAAAGAGGCAAATTCATGCGTAGTCAACATGAGGCTGGGCTGCTTTGGACCATGACTTGGGGTTAACTTTCATCAGCACTGACTGGAGGCTCGCATTTGTCCACCCATCTTTTTATTTCCCAGCATGCCGCCGATAACAAACTGTGCTCTGTGTCACCACCACGGTGAAAGCTGACAGAGTGAACAGCCGACGATCTTTATCAGCTCGAGTTCACATATTTAACACATGGGGTCATTTTTCTTACCTTCCAGGGGGAAGCCGGTTCGGGGGTAGTTCTGGCCTGGCGCAGGGCGCACCATCCGAGGCACTGTTCCTGGTAAAGTAGCCATCCTGTAGCTACACACACAAACACAAAACCGGGCTCTGCTCGAAACTGCTACTCTTAGAAAGTCCAAGCCAAAAAATAAAAACCCGGAATGTAATCAAAATGCTGAAACGATGCTCTGCTGCTGTCAAATCCCAATCCCAGGCGGAGAAACTGGACTAGCCCTTCTTCCACCGGGGGAAAAATAAAAGTGATGCTCTCCTCTGCTGCGATGGATATGCCAAAAAAATAGAGATTAAAGACTGCACCAAACAAAATAAAAATCTCTATAAAGGAAAGTTTGCAAAACGGAGGAGTTGCACCAAAACTATCTGCGTTAGAAAAATGTGGTGTTATTCTTTTTCCCTTGGTGTAGTTTGGATTCAGTGTAATGTCTGCTGGCTGGTTGGAAGTAGTTTAAGTGGCCAACTTTCGTGCATGTCGTAGGAGGAGACAGCCGAGCGCTCCCATAGGCTCACTGCCCTTTCTTTTATGGATGAAAGAGAGTGGGTTTAGCCAGGAGCCGGCCGACCAATCAGAGGAACACATTTCACTTTTAATTCACTGCTGCCTCTCTCATAAGAACCCATGCACCCAAACCAGTTCAAAATGTTAATATGTCTAAATATTGTTCTAAATCCACCTTTTCAAAGTGTGTCCGCTTCCATCACATCCAGCTGTCCAAACCTGTGGAAAATTAATACTAAAAGAATTAAAACTCATTCTTTCTTTCTTTCTTTCTTTACATTAAAGGTAAATACAAGATAAAACGCAGCGCCGGAAACAACAGCACAGCCAGATATTCCAAATGTTTTTTTTAATAAAATAAAATGGAAATATTTAAAATATTATCCGCAGGTAAATAGTTGGGCATTATTATATTAGAAAAAAACAAATAAAAAAAAACAAATCAGGAGAAAAATATAAATGAATTTAATAAAATCATGTGTTGGACCAAACTTCAGAGGTATCCATATCCAAAAATATTCCTCCATGAATGCGCTTCGTTTGAATAATAAAAAGAAAAAGAAAAAGAAAGAAATGACGGCACAAAATAAGTGAGTCACGCACTGAAGACGTGTTTTCTGAATGGACAAACTGCGCTACAGCTTAGCGAGGGTTTGAGTGTGAGATGCTTTTGGCTTGTTAACCTTTCAATTAAGTAAATGTGCGCAACATGAACATCTAAATCGCTCCTATATAGCTTTTGTGGTAATTACAACATTTGGATCGACCCGCTATTGATGACAACAGGTTGACTTGCCCCGCTGGAGTACGCAGCGTAATTGCTTAAAAGGTAATTGTTTAAAAAATAATGCGCAACTATTAAAGTGGAATAGAAAGAGCACATATGGCAGAAAAGAAAAGGTGCATGTGTCAACTCTGTGGGCCCACCGTGCATATAAAATTGTGTGACAATTGCCGTGGAAAACACTCCTGGTGGAAGGCAATTTCACAAATAATTTTAGCAACAATTAGGGAGTGTGGAGGGGTGAAATGGCGATTTCACATGCAGATGTGCCGGTGGGAAGGATCTGGTATCCTGCCGAATAGCTATGACCCTCACTCTCCCGCTTTGGTTTGCTTCACACGGGACAGAAAAGCACAAAGAGACCGCCTCACCCTCCTGGGAAGTCGCAGAGAGCACTGGATTAAGTCAAGCATCAATCATGTGAAATCCAAACAACAGCACATTTCTGTTATGGAAAGCATGATCTCCCGCAAACATTTCACCTCTCTGTTCCTCTCGTTCCCTCTCCGAAGCCACAACAGGTAGGCTTCGCTATGTTTTTTTTTTTTCTTCACAAAGACACGCAAATAAAGCTAATAATCCTGCATTCCAAATATCATTGGTTCACCACCACTAGGTCTTGCCTCTGTTATGATAATTATTACAAGCCTGATATTAATTTGCTATGTAACTGTTTATAATTGCACCCAAAAGAAAAGCTGTAGCAGTGTGCAGAAAAAAAAAATACAATATCATGCATTTAAGTGTGATGTTGTTTAGTTCGTAATATTTTTTACAACACTGGTGAGGGTTTTTTTTCCACCTCTGGGTTCTAATTTGTAAGCTAAACAGTTACAATTTTCACCCAGTTAAAAGTCAGACTGACTGCTCCATTGAGAGTTTGCTGGTTTCATTCATGCAAAGCAGCACAATAAGTATGCAAAACACAAAAGTACCTTTGGAGGGGGATTACAAAAGAAGATGCACAAACATAGCATTTACTGACAGGTTTAAATCTGTATTGCACAAAAAAAGGAGCATACATTTTAAAATCATATGAACAGAATGAGAAATGTGGAAGAAGATGCTGATTTTTATTGTATACATGTCAGTTTTACCTTAATTTGACCTCTGGTAATACAGAAAGCAGGCACTCACTGCATCAAAATTTTTTAAATTTTTTAAAAATAGTATGAAACTAGCATCATCTGCCACACATAAAGCATTAACATGTCCACTAGTGGGCGACTGCTGCTTCACTATTACTAACAACTGATTTATGTTGAAAAAAGAGACAAAAGCAATTTCCTCAGAGCTTTGTGCTGCTCCAAACAACAGTTTTGTAGCCATAATGCATGCGTGCATCATGCATCTGAGTCTAACTCATGTTTGTCCTTGTCACACCCTAAACTCCATTTGGCCTGGTTGTTTCTGCAGGGTTTAGCGCAGCTCATATAAGTAACTCTGTCACTTAAGTTTCCTTTCAGCTGCAGCAGACAGAAAAACACTTCCTCTCACTCACGATATCGTCTCCAATCTTATCTTGATCAGGACCACTCTTCAAACACTTTCCTACATAGCCTCTCATTATTTGTGTTATGGCAATTACCAAAGTTTCTTTTTTGCTTGTAGGTGAAGACTTTTTTCCTCCCCCTCTCCTATCTACATGTATTCTCTCAATACACGTTTAGCTTTCACATTGAGGCACACAAAAGAGAAAACACCTTTGATGAGAGGCATCGCCAATTTAGGCTTTATCTTTTCCTGAGCTGAACAAAGTCGATATAAACATTATTGTTATTTAGATTTTAACAGTTCTTTTATCTTCCATTAGGTGAGTGTGGAGTGTGCTGAACACAGCACACGGTGCGCTGAATATATTTAGATTATATGTTTGGTTTTTCAGAGCTGCATTTAAAAAAAAAAAGAAAAAAAGCTGGTCCTTGGTTAAAAGGAACAAAAGAAAGAAAACCTCAAGACTAGGATATCAGACATTAAGTAGCTAATTGTATATAGATTTTGATCTTAAACACAAAATATAGCAACGTTTTAGACAAGTAATCTGCTTGCCTGAATTTTTTAAGTAAAATTAATTCTTTTCTTTTTTTTGCTACCCATAAGTCAAAATTTCAGCTTTCTAACTCAAAAAATTGACTTAATAGTGCAAAATTCCAAGTTATTTTCTCAATCCTGAGTTATTTTCTCAGACGTTTGAGTTAGTAAGTTAATAATAATGCAAAAATCTAACTTATGACTGGCATTTTTTAGTGGCAAAAACAAGTTTCCATTCAAATCTGATGTGATTATTGCATGAAACATTTTTCCATTTGAATGCTTATTGAATTCATTTCTGTTCATTGTCTCTAAAAATAATCTTATGTATGCACAAGTACATGAACTGTGATATGCCTATTCTCTCAAAGGATGGTTTCTCTTACTTGTTTTGAACTTTAATGTATTTCATGCAGAATCTCCGCTTATAAAACAACTGTCAGTATGACAAACTGCAGCCCAAAAAGTGCAAAAAAAAAAAATCATTGCATGATTACACAGGTTTTTTTTTCTTTTTTTTTACTACCACACTGACTCCAATTCCTAGTTTACTTCCATTGGGAGGCTCGGGGCTCTGAATGGGGTTTTTCCTAATGATACAGCGTGCTGCTTTGAGAGGGCTGCACTTCCACCACTGCCTTGTTAACTTGAGACATTTTCATAGCAGAGTTATCCAAATGTGTAATCACTTCCTTATGGGAATTACTTTATCATGATAGAGAGTGTATAAAATGCCTTCTAAGGAGGGGACTGGTGAAAAGCTTACTATGTGTTGTAACTGTAATTAAAGAAAGCTGATTTGAGATATTCATCTCATTATGTGTGGCACGGGGAGGAGCTCTGAACAGGCATGTAGGGTCTGACAAGGTGACATCTGGTTAATAACAAGAGCAAGGAGGCAGCGATTCTTTAAACTCATTCAGAACATGTTAACCAACATGTGAACTGGAAGTCTCAGTGTTCATTCTCATCCTGGGTCAATATACAGCGCACATACTTTATATAAAAACACACAGATATGGTGGGATAATGCAAGCCAGCGAGTGTGGAAAAATACATTTTCAAAAGAAAAATGAAGCAATAAATATACAACCATTTAAAATCCACAATGTGTAGAAGCCTTTGTATTTTGAAAATGAGCTTTAAAGAAAAAGTGACTCTCAGCTTGAGAGGTCAAGAGGATTTCTGTGATAAGAACAAGAAAAAAAAATCTGTTAAAACTGAAAACTTTAGCTTCAGTTCTCTAAAGAATTTCTCCACTGAAACAATCAGAGAGGGGAAATCACTCTTTAGGTGATCTGATATCTGCTCCAACTGAAAGTCCCATTGTTTCCTTTTGAAGCGAGCCAGAAAAAGTTGCTAAGCACAGCTTCAGCGCAAAAGATATCAAACAAAACCGTTTCTCATCCTTGTACTCGGTCATGTACTCACTCACTGCTCACACACAATGTGTGGCAGGGGCGGAGGAAAAACAGCACATGTTATGTTGACATCTAAGTCTGGCGCCTGAATTATGAGTCATGGAGAAATCTATAACTCAACCGATGATCAAACACAGCTAAAGGCCACTTAGAGAGCGCAACTCTTCCTGGATTTCCAAAGAAATCAGAAAACCTGGCACATGAGAAACAAAAGATGAGCAAACTTTAGCAAAAGCGAGTCTCGTTTTCGCCGCAGCATCCGCCGGCTGATTGGTTCTGCAGAAATTAGTGGGGCTTGCAGGTGACATCACACAAACAGGCAGTCTCAGCTGGATGGGTGCAGGTGGGTGCAAGGGTGGAAGCAGCGGGCTGGGGTTTGATCTGTGGCAGAGTGGGTGACATCCTGTCACTGCTCATTATAGTGTGAATTCTGTTTATCTTCAGTAACACCTTCACTTGGCACGAAGAGCAAAAACTAGTGATGTGACACAGGAGATAGAGGTCTGGACTAGAAAGAAAGAAGTCCAAAACCAGTCTGATGGGTGGAGATAGTGCACCAAGACACACAATAAAAAGTGATGAAATGAGAGCAATCTTGCAAACAGGAAGCAACTGGAAACAAATGAGCATAAAATACAAGGCACATGATAAAGCGCTGATGGTGACTGTTGTCTCCTTGGAGCCTCAGAAAGTGCAACAGTGCTCCTTTATCCGCCTTAAACAATATAGAAGACCTCTTGTCTGCATATCCCGAGGCTCTTATCGGCCCACAACAGAGCTCACCTGCCCTCTTCTGTTTAATGCAACAGGCAACCAATGAAGGAGTCCTCTCTGTTTCAGTGCCATATGAAATCACACTTCCATTTCAAATACAGCAGTTTCTTTAACATCTGTTTATGTAAGGATGTTGTGAGAGTTTAATGTGATGCCTGCTACTCTGAGTTTTGCATAAACAAGGTACCATGTCATAGCCAACCGCTGATCTCATGTCTTTGATGATTTGCCTCAGACCTGCACAAACGCATTGAGATAATGCAACATTTTAAATGGTGTATAACTTGTCATGGCCGCCTACGATGTCCCTAAGATAAGGCTGCTCTTGGTTTAGTGTCAGTATCCTCGGAGAAGGGCATTTTTACAGTTGCACACTGAGAAATCTCTGCGTTGCTACTGGGTGTTCAATAAACAGGTTACACAAACACCTAAATGTGGAAGATCACAGACGAACAGATTTCCCTCAAGCATGCGTGAACATGTCTGCTACTAAATCAGTCAACTGGCATTTTGGAAGAATTTGTCCTTGATGATATTCGTCACTTGCCTCAAAATCCCTTCAAAGGTTTGACTAGAACGCAACCAGAGGGGCTTTTCTATTGATTAGAAAGTTGCTTATTGATCTAATTAAACTAAAATACACTTTTTTTGTGCTGAAACGAAATTGTGACGTGCCCAGTGCTAAGGGAAAACAACTACTGTTTGATCAATCCCAACAGGCAAATAATTAAAAATGTAAAAACAACAGCAGGAGAAACGATCACTATGACTGGTAAAGCTCCCATTTCATGTTGTAATAACAACACTGGACAGGAAAAGTACACTTAAAGCTGTAGTGAGTTTGGCTGTAAAGGAATACTGTGGGTTGCTGGCATCATTTCATTACAGTGGCCAGTGTTGCAATCCATTTTACACGACCAGAAATGCTCTGTGTGTGTTGCACTTCAGCGTGTGTGTGTGTGTGTGTGGCATGTGATAGGACCAAAAAGCTTGGGTATCACGCTCTGATGTGCATGCCAAATCCACTTGTCCTCTCACACAACCTACCAGTGTGGCTCTGCCGTTTCAGCTTTGCCAACAGAGGTCCGGGGAGAGCAGCAGCACAGGAAGCAGGTCACGACCTGTTATAGCAGAAATCACAATGTGATGTGCTGACTGAATGCGATCAAATATTATCTTCAATAAGCCGTATCTGTTTCCAGTGGCTGTTTTATGATGTAAATGTAACTGTTGGTCAAGTCCTTGTTTAAATCAGATGCCTGGATTTAAAAATGAAAGGAAATGTTCACAGTTTTTACCTCAATTCCATGGTGATGGTGCTTTACCAATCTACATAAGATATCTAGCAAAATATATGTGTATCTTTCATGGATATGAGCGCAGAAATTTTGAAAAGAGGAAGAAAAATGTGAAATAAAGGAGTACTCGCACAGATTTGGGGATGTGAACTCCTGATGTGCTTTTTGGACCAGGGCTGTGCTGCAAGGATTCCGTTTCTTTACTGAAACTAAACTATGTCATGTAAAAATTCTCATTTGTGAAAGCTCATAAAACTGTTATCTGTTAAAACTGAGTAATATTATCTTATATCAAATTAGTTTGTAATCCTCACTCATTCATAAATGAAATGATTTAGTGTGATTGCAATTTAAGATGAAGCTAATTGTAAATATTTATAAATATATAGTACACACGTAATGTTTACTATGTAACAGTGCATCATTTACAGTAAACTATTTTAATTTTTTGTACATGTAATGTGAAGTAGAGTTAAACAAGTAATATCTTTACTTGTTTGTTTACTTAGAGCTTCTTTGTCTAACTACGTTGTTTAGGCCATCAAAAAGCAATTTTCTCACTGGAAACTGAAAATGTTTTTGTCTATTCATATTTCTGCTACACAAGGCCAGTTTATTTTTATTTTGCATTAGATTGTCTATGAGAAATAATCTTGGGGATATCGTCTTCATGAAAGCGGATGTTTACAGTGAGCTGACCATGCAGACATATACTGCATGCTATATGATTGTTCTGTGAGATTTCTGTTTGCGAAATGTGTTTATTTCTGGTCTTTGAATGAATAAATGAAAAAAAAAATTGATTCAATCCCAGCAATAAGTGGCTTACTGATTAAACAAATGCCATCAGCACCCTGTTAACCCAAATATGTTAACAGATAACCTTATTGTACCAAACAATTCTGATGTTTAATTTAAATAATGCTACATGTCCCCTTTGATTTCAGCTAAATTAAAATGGCTATCATATCTCATCAGTTGGGCTTTAATTCACCTCTCTTTTAAAAGAAAAACACACCAACATGCACTTGAACCAGTGTTAGCATGTTCTTGTTACATACATTTTTTTTTTCACATAAAAAAGTGTATCGTCACTCTGCCACTTTAGACTGTAAGTAGATACCTTCTCAAATTCATTAGTAAACTTACTGATAATTAAAAATTTGTGGCTCTTGCCTTGTGTTAAAGTTTTACAGTTTCCCTGCATTTCTCTTTCCATCTGACCCAGTAATGTAACAGTGAATGTAGACCACAGCAACCCACTGCACTCATAGTGTCGCAGGTTGGTCGCAGCTTTACATAAATATAAATGAAACGCAACCCCACAGATGTAACTTAATTTATATAACTAATTTGATTTCAGTTTACAGTGTTGAAGCTGTATTGGGCAACATCTAAATGACTGAAAGTCTCATTGCAACAAGGTCCAGTTCAAAATACAGTGTATGCTCCTCTTTGCTTGGTGTGAAAAGAAAACAAGGGCACCTTTTTGGAGCTATTACCAAAGATTTAGTGAGAATATTAATAAAGGTTAAAACCTAGAATTAGTGTTACACCCTATTTTTTCACAAGACACAAGCTGTTCTTTACTCGGAACATTCAATACTTTATTGACTTGGACAGACAAACACATTCCTCTCACTTTCAAAGAACACGGAACAACTTTGCTTTAATCTGCGGCTGCAAGAGTTGACAAATATTAGAAAAAAAGGAACAGAAAATGAAAAGGTCTCTTTGTTAGTGAAGATATAAGTAATGCCTCCTTTTTGCATGCAATCACAATTAGTCTCACCACAACCATCTGAAAGATGCTTCCAGAAAAAGGAGATCACTTGACCCTCTATCTGTGACTGAATCATGTCTTTCCATTAGGTGCTCTCTGCAACCATAACATCTATCGCTGCTCAAGAAGGACACAGATGCTTAAAAAAGCTGAGGAAATCACAAAGAGCTGACAGTGTACAAGTCACACGGTGCTTGTGATTCAAAAGGTCCATTATTCTGACTAACCAGGCTGAAGAATTTTATGAATATGAACATAAAACCCCCAAGTTTAAAATATCATTCTTAAGTTACATGCGCATTTTCTATAATCCTCACCCTACCAACATATGTAACATTGACATTATTAATTAACTTGTCTTTAATGCAAAGCACAGAGCGCATACTCCATCTGTCGCCTTCAAAATACCTGAAAGAGTACCTCTACCCTGGGATAATATGTCATACTTTAAATTAGGATCTATGAGAAACATAAACTGATTAAACAGCTTGATCTATTGGAACAGTGGTGAAACTGAGTGTCTTTCAATGTCCCTCCACGACCCAACACATCGATATTTTTAAAAAGAAACCAGACACAATGATATTGACAAAGCCATCCAGAATGACAGGATAAAACACCTATGAGACATGACACAAGTATATCTCTGGGGTCTGCAGATATCCTAGATGGTAAGATTAAATCAAGATATATGTTAATGGAGGACAGTATGTTTGCAGCAAGGCACATAAACATCTGCAATACAGCACTGAAATACTTTTATTTAGCTATATTTTGTTTCCATTAAGTTAGACAGACTGAAGTGAAGAAAATATAGTAGTTCAACCATAAATGCAGACAACATTTAAAGTCTTTATCAGAGGTATTCCTTACCAATATAAATTGTATGTGACAGTTTCAAGGAGGGACCTGATTGTTACAGAAGAAGGGAATCTTAGTGTTTTTTGACAATACGTTTTCCATTGATGCAAGCAGTTTGAGATCCACTTAAATATGGAAACAAATTTTGGGAACTGTGCTTGATTGCAAAGGCAAAGATGAGAATTGTGATATTTGTCCCTTAAAGACAAGGCTACAGCCAGCATATGATGTCCACCTCTAAATTCCCCAGTTTGTTATGTGAATAACGTGTGGAGTAAACAAGGGATACAATGACTCAAACACAGAGACATACACTCACTGACCAATTTATTAGATACACCTTACTAGTACCGGGTTGGACCCTTTTTGATATAGCCTCAAAATTTGTGGTAATGATATTTCTGATGATACTGGAATAAAATATACTGAACAAAATTGTATTAATGCTTACAGCTTGCTCGCAGCAGCACTTATAAGTGTAAAGCAAATGAAGGACATTTTCCATCCCTCTTTTCCAGTGAGGTAGTGACACTGATGACAAGACACTGGTGACTACTTTGAAGAGTGAATCTACTGAAAGAAGGTGCCAGCAGCAGCAGCAGCAGCTTTATAATGCAATAGTAGTGAAATAGCACAAGTCAAATGTAAACACAAAAGTAGCCAAGGTAGTGTTTGCCCTGGAAATTTCAAGTAAAAAAACACAACACAACTGCTTAAAACTTTAGTTTAGCAATAACTAAAGTAACTTAACCATGTAGCTCTTCAGAAACTGGAGAATACCATCACAATACTGTGGGTCGAGCTTTTTAACCACCTGCTGAAAGCCCTGCTTTTCCACCATATAACTACATCAGTAATTTCCATCTACCATTTGCTCTTCCTGTCATATGGAGTGCAAAACACAAGGCACTGATAGAGCAATAATATCATCATTTGACACTTTTATATCATGCATACATTTATACTGACATTATTGTGGGCAATAAGATATTATGACACAACTCTGACATCGACACAGCAGCTTCACGCAGGTCCTCCTTATTTGTCAGCTGCAGATGCATCATGTGAATCTCCCGTCCCGCCACATCCCAAAGGTGCTCGATTGGATTTAAATCTGGTGAATGTGGAAGCCATCCGAGTACAGTTAACTCATTGTCACGTTCAAGAAGATTCATTGAATTTTGACATGATTTGAACATTGTTACGTAGCGCGTTAACATGCCGGAGGCAGCTATCTACCATCACTGGATATTTTCTGTTTTTCAAACCATTCTCTGTAAACACTAGAGATGGTTATGTGGGAAATTCCCAGTAGATTAGCAATTTCTGAAGTACTCAGACCAAGCTATCTGGCCGCAATAAATATGTCACATTCAGAGTGACTTAAATCCTTTCTTCTCAATTTTGAGGCTTTAAAAAAAATTAAAAATCTGACCATTTCCTACATACCTAAAAGCACAGATTTGCTACTATGTGAATGGCTGATTAGATATTTGCATTTGCAGGAGTTGAGCAGGTGCAAGCAATGAAGTGGATGGTGAGTGTATATCCAATCCAGTATTGGATGTATGTCTGTGTGTGTGAGACATTTAATGAAGAGAGTTGTGATGCAAAAATCACCTGTAAGTTTTCAAATAGTCGAATAACTTCTGGCCTGAAGTTCTGAATTAAGATAAATGTTTCTCTTTTCTCTACTTGTGTAAATAAATATGTCAGAAGAGGTCCCCTGTTCTTAATTGATGCAAATCATGTGAATTTTTAACCCAGCCAGGTTAATCAAAAAGAAAAGAGGATCCTAAAATCAAAGGAAAATGTCAATATGGCCTTTATATCGCACATGAAGGCAGAGGCTTTTAAAAAGGAATAATGTGAAGGCAAAGTTTTTAGTAAATAGTTTTAATGTCCTCCCCGTAATCAAATTAAATCCAGACATGTTTGACTTAAACATCTGGAGCAGCCTCTTTCGTTTAACGCAGACTCCTCTTGCTTTCTTCCCAGTAAAATATCTGGTCATCTGAGCGTCTCTAACTGAACTGTCACAGATGATTAGAGGAGGAACAACTCGTCTTGGTATTCCAAAGAGCATGGGGTCCTCACGAGAGAGTGAGCCACAACTAGAATCAATGTCACCGTTCAGATAATCATGCATTGCCGATTCACCATGTAAGATGCATTTTGTTTGCTTCCTAACTGTGTAAAGCCTCTATTCATTTTCAGATTTTGACACAGAAAAAAAAAAACATGGTCACTCAGTAATGATCCAAATTCCAACCGTGGGTGTTGAGAAGAAAGTGTTTTCAGTGCTGAGATGATTTTTGTGACAAACCAAAAATAACAATATTTTCAAATCTTTTTAAACTAATATGCTTGTAATCTCGTTATTCTATCTAATTAAAGAATTGAGGGTTATGATAATGATAAACTGAGTCAATTACATAGATTTGCTTTAAATACAATACACCATTAAACAATTCTCATTTTGGAACTCTGGAGAGCATTAGCTTCAATATGTTTCATGTTTTCCTTGTAAAATAATTTGGACAGCTGCAGTGCTGCATGAATGAGTCCTAGTTTTGATTCATTCTTGCGTGTGTGATTTTCTAAAAGCATAATGAGGGACGCAGTCAATTAAATGAAAAAGATATTCTTCAGTAACATCTCTTTTTTAAGTAATCGCCGGCTTTGTGTCGCGCGGCAACAGTTGGACATTTCCAGAATAACAAACAAGGGCCCATCTTTTTTTGTGTGTCTTTGATGACCTCTCCTCACATGTGTGTCACACACACTCACAGAAAAACAAGCTTTATACAACAGGAGTGTGAAATCACCATGTTCCAAGACCAGTGGTGGCAGGGGAGCAGTTGGGCAAGGAAAGGCCAGAAAACTTGGACACATCAGGCAAAGCAACGACTCCCTGAATTCATGATTACTCTCAAGAAATCGGTCGTGAGATCAACAGTAGAAAACTGATTTGAAATTCAAAGTGTTGCTCACGTAAGACACGTAAAGTGGAAATTACAGGCAGGATGAGAAGAATGACATGACTGAGAACACCTTTGCAACCAAACAGCCTCACTTTGAATGATAGATGATAACATTTACCAACTCATAACCATAAAAGAAATGGCTGGTATACTTGTCTCCACTCTAATTATTTTTATTCATAAACTTGTAGCATTTAATTATGGTTAATTTGAGTATTCATTTAGCTGTATTCACAGTTGGTGTAGGCCTGTTTGTCCACTGACCAGAATAAATATATTCACTACAGAGTACTGGCACCTAAAATCTGTGTTTTATTTATTGCCAGACTGCAAGTAGAGTGCAAGTTTGTGGTATTTTTGTGGTTCCATTGTATGCTACTTTATATTTGTAGTTGCTACAATATTACATATTGCTTAAAGGCTTATATATATATATATATATATATATATATATATATATATATATATATATATATATATATATATATATATATATATATTATTTTATATTTTTATTTTTTATTTTATTTATTTT
>VUQK01042849.1:9442-34317 GCA_015106715.1 Bujurquina vittata
TTATTATTTTTTTTTTTTTTAAAAAAAAAAAATTAAAAATATAAAAAAAACCTTT
The DNA here is from genome assembly GCA_015106715.1 of Bujurquina vittata. NCBI lineage: Eukaryota > Metazoa > Chordata > Actinopteri > Cichliformes > Cichlidae > Bujurquina > Bujurquina vittata. Next base: position 9,498 of record VUQK01042849.1, read on the forward strand.
TTTTTTTTTTTCCTCCTCATCAATATCATGGATTCAGATTCAGTTCCAGTTTGTTTCTTTGTTTGTGTATGTAATGATTATCGAAGCATCTCAATTCTGAGTAAACAAATAGATACTCTAACTACATATACTACAAAAAAATTACTACAGAAATGACTGACATTTTAAATTGGCTTGATATTTTTAAGTAACTTTTATTTGCCTGTTCTCCACTTGTATTCTACAGGAGAAGTGTGCTCAGTATTGGTCCAGTGACACAGCAGTGGGTTATGGAGACATCTCTATCGAGCTTAAAAGAGAGGAAGAGAATGAGAGTTACACAGTGCGTGACCTCCTGGTCACCAACAACAGGGTAATAAAAAGCGCAGTGAAATGATGATTTACTGACAAACACACCAGAAGTTCTAACAGGGACACACACATTATCTGTTAATACTGTGCTTTTCAAAGACCAGGCTGGCTTTTAGTCATGAATCGGTTCTTATTTTTATCATCCATCTTTCCAGGAAAACAAGACTCGAGTAGTGCGTCAATTCCATTTCCATGGTTGGCCAGAGGTGGGCATCCCCACTGATGGTAAAGGCATGATCAACTTAATTGCTGCAGTGCAGAAACAACAGCAGCAATCTGGCAACCACCCCATCACTGTGCACTGCAGGTAAGACGGTACACACATGTACACACACACCTATCCTGTGTACTTCCATGTACTAATCTAACAAAATTTAGGGATTGGAGAATACTCAACAATAACCTCACATTTTGCCTATATATATATATACATATATACATATATATACATATATACATATATATACACACACACTATGAATGCAGTGTGCATACTGAGATTTCCATTTTTGCATGCGTTTGTGTTTACAGTGCTGGTGCTGGCCGGACGGGGACTTTCTGTGCTTTGAGTACAGTTCTGGAGCGGGTGAAGGCAGAAGGGATCTTGGATGTCTTTCAAACAGTGAAGAGCCTCAGACTGCAGAGACCCCACATGGTGCAGACACTGGTAAAGACTTGTCACACCTGAACTTTGTCTCTTCTTTTATTGTATAACCCAATATGCAACTAGATTAGAGAGTTTACTTTCATCACATTGGCTTTTTTCAAAGATGCCCAAAACTGAAGGTAATGTGGAAGAGCGTTAAAGCCGCATTCTCTCTAATGACCCGCAGGGTGGCACCATAGAAGCCTATGGGAAAACGACCTTTGTCTCACTTGGTCTGTAATGTCTAAACTCTTAGTCGGTAGTTTCAAGTTAAGCCGATGTGCCTGTTTCTTCTCTCCCCTCCACAGGAGCAGTACGAGTTCTGCTACAAAGTGGTTCAAGAATACATTGATGCGTTTTCTGACTATGCCAACTTCAAGTAGGGAGCGACCATGGATGGATGGATGGATGGATTTCCACATGCACTTCATGAAAGCATATACACGCTCCAGAGCACACATTCAGTACGTTGCCATGCAGAAAGCTGCGTATCCCCATCTGATGGATCTTTTAAAAAGACTCATCACAGCTTCTATGGGTGGGATGAGCTGCCCAAAGGGAAAAGAGGTATCCGCCCGAAGGACAGGGCAGTGCAGCTGGACAGAGAAAATAACTGAGATGCCTTCTTGAATATTTTGTAATGTTGTTAATACGGCCCTTCACCCCTATTTTGCTTTCCATCTTCACCTCCCCCCTCTCCCAAATATGTATATATACTTAACTGTGTTGCATCTTATTACTTTGGTTTTAGACACAGTTTTGAGTTTGGCTGCATTTTCGGGTGGCACCTGTAATGTATTTTATTGGTATAAATATATATAAATATATATGACTATAAATCTAATGCTTCGGTGGCTAATGTACAACAACCAGAAGGTTTTTTTTGTTTGTTTTTTTTGTACATTTTAGGGACAGACACCTAAAACATTTTGAACTTGGCCTGAGCCACGCTGTAGCAACTTGTGTGTGGTACCAGAAGTTTCTACATTCACCCACAGACCCTGAACTGTTTTTCACTCCTAGACTTTCAGACATATTCACACAAGCCGCTTTTCTCTCCGTTGAGTCGGTTGCCTCTATTTGGCAAAAACAGCTTTCCAAGCCTGTTAGTTTGTCTCCGTTAGGTTTCGGGGGTTCAGGGAAAACTCATTATTGGAGATCAGAATCTCTGATGTAACTCATGGTCTCAGGTTTCCATACGTGTAAACGTACATGCGAAATACCAGGAACCGCTAATTATTTTTGAGCATCTGTGCGTGTTTAAACTGGAGCACAAGCGGGCGGAGAGCACTGTGGTGTGGCTCCACATCACTTTCTTGTGCCTGCCAAGTGCCAAAGACCTTCAATTGGTTGGGGATGTAGCTCTGAAGTCTTAACACATTCATCTTTAGAGGTTAAGAACAACAAAACCTTTTAGCTACCTGAGGATCAGTAATTAAAACATTGCTGGACTACAACAGGATTTGAGAAAGCTGAAAATACATTGAGATTTTATATGCCCCGTACAGTCAAAACATATAGTTCTATTAAGACTTTTATGATATTTTAAGGTCTGCCAAATCATAAACAGTACTAATTCCATTATTGCATCATACAAATCAACAATACCCAGCATTTGTTTTGTTTGTTTACATAAGGACATCAGTATTTTTATTTTTATTTTTTGGTAGCTTGTATTGAGTATTTCTTTCCTGTATGGGTTTTTTGGGTTTCCTTTGAGCCTGCTGGGATTAACTGTCTTTTATAAATCACTCCTTCAAAGAGCGATGGCTTTTTATTTCCCACAATGAATACTGATACCGAAGAATGTTTCTTTTTATTTAAATGCTGTTGCTAACAATTTCCTCAAAAATGGATACGTTGTTACTATAGAAGAGGAAATGTGCCATGCAATGTTTGTTTTTTCTTTATTTTATTTTTCATTTTTTTATTGAATGTCCTAGGGTGGCACTCAGACTTGAACTACAGTGTTTCGATTTCATCCAAGGTCAACATTGAGGCCAGGCCCTTTTTTGATTGTAATAAAAGATAAATGATGTCCATTAACCGCAGGGTTTTAGGTCAGTCCTAATTTCAGCTCATTCCGCTCAGGAAATGACTGATGCCAGGATGTTTAAATTTACAAATTGAACATAATCACCTTGAGTTTATCTCTGCAGCTGTCTCACCTTTAAGTGGTTTTGGCTTTCACCAAAGTCAGGGTATTCATATGCGATCCTGCAGCTGGATTTTAAAAGACTGTATAGTGAAAATTATTTCCTTTTTTTTTTTTAATTTTATTTTTTTTTTGCTCTAAGGCTATTTCAGTGTTTCTTATTGTAGATTTAAACTGTAAACAGATCCATACTTGTGTATAATCTGCATTACATTAACACTCCTTTTATGTAATTTATTTTATTAAAAGAAGGAGCACAATCAAGTGTGATAAACTGATAGTGGCTATCATTTTTTTTTTTAATCAATTTTGAGAAGGGGTGATTGCATCAATGTTGATTGTTTGAACACTCATGCACTCTTTGCACCAAATGTAAAGCCCTTAAAAAGTACAGAACCAAATGAGAGATGAGGTCAGAAGGATATGGCCTTGATTTTCACAATATGGGGACTACACTGTGTTTGATCTGTTGAAGGGTTTTCAGGTCTCAAAGCCCGAAGTTAAGCCTTCTGTGAGGACTTAAAGTAGCAAGTAGCTAAACTGACCAGTCACTGAAATCACTGTTGGCTGTGTGTGTCATTTTCTTCATTTCAGGTCCCCCCCCCCCACAGTATCACAAGTGCTAGCGTTATCGGTTTGGTTTCATTATGTTTCTCATTTATTTACAATGGCACTCACTGGGTGTTTAATTAAAGGGGATGCTTAGCTGCACTGTCCGTAAATTACGAGGGTTTATCGTCTATGTTTCAATCACGTGATCGCCATGTCTCACTGCGATTTGACCACAAAATATGACACTGTGCCAAACTGCGAGACCCAATATTTTATTATTATAATGAACTGATGAAGTGCCTCGCTGGTAGCTTTTCAAAACAAATTAATCCTCTGAACTTCATCCGTACATGCGATTGAACCATTATCATCCCTTGCTTTTTCTTAACTTGCTTGCTTTTCCTCATGTTTCACATGTAGACCATTTTTGTATAGCAAATTGAGTGAGCCAAAACCAGGTTTGGGTCAGTTATTTTTTTTCACATTCCTTCTAGTTGTATATATGTGGATTCATTGCTCATGCAAATCAAACTGAAACTGACCCCCCCCCCCTTTATTTTTTTTAAAATGTGTACCATTTTAATTTCATTCCATATCAGTTGAATGTGGGATTCATGATAATGAAAGTGGGCACCACAAATGTTGGACAAAAAAATGCATTTGCATCTTTTACCACCAAGGGAAACCAGTTGCCCCTGTTTTATCCCATTATTCCATTTATTTCCTTCTGGAGGGTTTTGAATGACCTGATAAAACCCACTCCACATTCTCTATTTTTAGAAAGAAAAACTATTGTTCAGATTTTCCTGTCTCACCACCTCCGTCTCCTACTCCACTCCACTCACTTGTTGCTTTCTTTCTTTCTTTCTTTCACATTGTCCTTGGACCATTATTCCCAGTGGACAACACCCACTCCCCTTTTGTACATAATGTAAGGTTATTTATAATTCATTCCTGTCTGCTGCCTTGCTTATTTTATTTTCTACTCCCTCCTGCTTTCATTTCTTTCCTTTTTTTTAAAAGATGTATATTGAACTGTATCGGGACCATTTTGAAATGTATTACAGATGTGTTTTGGCCATTTTTAATTTGGCATAATTGTCTTAAGCAAATCCTATTTTTTAATTTGCCTAAGTTTGTTTCTTGTGTTTTAGTTATTCAACATTTGAATATATGTATATATAATTATATATGATAAAATTATATATAATTATATAATGCCAAATGGCCTTTCTAAGCAAGATACTGTTGAAACCTAATAAAGTGCTTGAGATTTTAACACTTGTCTGTACACATCCCATCTTTAGACATGACTTAAACCGTGTGGTTACTGTGCATGTTCCTTTGCTTCTTTTAAGTCAGGATGACCTGATGCGCACGTACAGCTCCCTTCTCAGTAACAAATAGCGGTGCTGTGATGTTCTGAATGACTTAAGTAAAAAAAAAAATAAATACAATAATTATAGACCTGGGCGGCACTGTGGTTAGCACTGTTGCCTCACAGCAAGAAGGCCTGGGTTTGAATCCTCCGTGGCAGTGGCCTTCCTGTGTGGCGTTTGCGTGTTCTCGCCGGGTACTCCAGCTTCCTCCCACAGTCCAAAGACATGCACTCAGTGGGCTTAGATTAATTGGTGATTCTAAATTGCCAGCCCTTTTACTGTCAAGCATAGTCTGCAGACATCCATTTAACAGGGTTAATTATACTTGGACACCAGCTTGAGATTCACATGAGCTATAAACCTGAACTAACTAAAGACATTTATACTTTAATTTATACTTTTTTCAATGTAAAATCATAAATTGATAAAATAATTGAAATAATGATCAAATTCATACCACTAATTAAACTATGCTATCTGTCAAGCAAGGGGTGAGGAGAAACAAATTGGCCAGTAACATTTAATATGAAATTTTGATGTGTAAATTCACTGGTTTTTATCAGGCAGTTGAGCCTGTTAGTGGAATCATGTCTATTGAGTTATATTACATCAGCAGCAACACATCATGCAGTCAGTCACTTCCTGAGTGTGAACCAGCACTGCGGCATCTCAAAAACACCTTTTCCCCTGTAATTGAGAGAAATATCACCAGTGGGCTGCTCAGGTATCCGCTGTGTTTGTTCCTCTTGTCATCGGATGCCCCTCAGTTTTCCCGGACTGATGTGTCAGCCGGGTCAGAAGCAAAATGTGTGATAGGTCATTGTGGTCAAGATCAGTGTGAAAAATAGGAAATTGAAGCTTCAGACACTGTATGTCTAAATGTTCTTACTTAAAGGGCCCTGTATGTTAAAGCAAGCTGACTACTTATGAGAACTTCTGAATGAGCACCAGCTCAATGACAGTATGATAACGAGCGTCACTATTAGTGACTTTAATATGTTATTTAACCAAAGTGACATTATGTGGAAGAGGATATGGGTGACATAGATTGGTGTCAGTGCTGTTTACAGGTGATAATTGGAACTAGTCAAGCCTTATGTACCTCTGGTCCCCATGGATGATTCATTTGACCCCTTCAAAGAGAGGGGGTCAAAGTGGTCAGTGATGGGCGGAGAAGAGTAAGGACAATAGTGATGTGTGTTGAGGGACTCATCCATATATTGAGGAGGAGAAAGAGGGGTTAGAGAATCTCTACAGTACCGCACCTGAGGGATATCGTCAACTGATTTTAGCACCAGATCAACCAACGGGAAAGAAGCTTGGGAAGTGAGCCCCTGCAGGGACACTGAGGGAAATCTGTACTGATAAAGCTGTGAAAGCTAATACTAAGGTAAGGACAGTGATTACTTTTCTGCCTAGCTTTAGTACTCTCTTAAAGATTACCTGAAGCCTCTTATCTCTGTGGTTAATTTGATTCAAGATCCAATACTTGAAGTATTCACTTCAACAATGAAGGGGCAACTAGTATGCTTAAAATTGAGTAAATGATACAAATACCTAAAGTAATGCCGATGCAAATGTTTTCCATATGTATTAACAAATATGGATATTTGCCCAATTGATATTCCAGGTGGGAATATCATGTCTGTGTCTCGACTGGTTTTGCTGCTGGGGCTGCTTCTCTGTGTCGGGGCTCAGGTGTCCTTTGCCCAGCACTGGTCCCATGGTTGGTATCCTGGAGGAAAGAGGGAGCTGGACTCCTTTGGCACTTCAGAGGTTGGGATAAGTGTTTTTGTGAATCATTTAGCAGTTCCTGCTGAGAATGAAGATATTCTGTATCCCTTTACACGTCCCCTCAGATTTTGAACCTCATTCGCTTTTGCTTCTTAGATTTCAGAGGAGATTAAGCTGTGTGAGGCAGGGGAATGCAGCTACTTGAGACCCCAGAGGAGGGGGATCCTGAGAAACATTCTTGTAAGTGAGAAAAACTGATGAACAGTAGCATTTTTAGTGGTACTTAAATCCTAAAGTCTTGCCAAAAGTATATTTTTTATGATCATATGTATATACAGTAACTCAATCCACAAACAAACAAAAAAAGATACATATAAAACAAAGTATTCTGAAATATCTGGCGAGGTTACCATGTATTGTTTTCTGACATATACACAAAACCTACATCTCCATACTGTGCACACAACAACAACGCAGCAGCAGGTATGCATGTGAGCTGCATTTTTTTTCTGTGTATGAGACTAATAACATACTAAATTCTCTCCACAGCTGGATGCCTTAGCCAGAGAGCTCCAGAAGAGAAAGTGACATCTTTCCACCAACTGCTTTTCTATAGCGTTTATTTCTTTGTATTTCTGTCTTGATGTGATTCTGAGACCATCTGGTCTTGCTGTTTGTTATCTTTGCCAGTAAATTTGTCTGTTTTTTTTTTCCGATGTGGAAATTATAATGTCCCAGAATAAAATATCTATTTTGATATTAACTTCTTTTGAAAAATGTTTGGTGCAAGTAAATAGTACAAATATAATATTTTGCCATTATATTTTTTATTATTATTACAATATTTGTTTGAATGGTATGGTTATGTTTGAATGGGATTATTTTTAGTTAAAATATGAAACTATGTGGGGGAAAAAATCTTCAAAATACAGAAAGTGAAAAAAGGCTGAGGTTAAAAATTACTTAAACTTCAGCTTTACCGCATCAGCTCTAAGATGCTACTGCGCATGCACTTAGCTAGGGAAAAAGATGGACGACACAAGTGGCTGTACTTCGCTAACTGCGGAGTCAAACGCTCAAAATAACACTACAAGTACACCTAACGCGGCTTCTGTCATAGATGCTGACAAAGTAATAAACAATAAAATAGATAGTACCCAGGTTGAAGGTGAGTTGTCTTCAGAATGTGAAAATTCAGCCGTGTGGCACCCTACCTACTGCGCCTACGTTAGCTTTTCAGCTAATTGGCTAGCCAGTGCATTAATCTAGTGAGCTGGTTAGCTGCTTAGCTAACTATGCTAACGTCAGCTGTCTAACTTTAACCAGCTTTACCGTGAGGGGCTTTCAGTGTTTTATAGGTCTGTTTCTGCAGGATGGTAAACGCTACCGCCCCGAAAAATCTCCCTTTTACCCTTCGCCCAGGCTGATTAAACCATGAAAAGTTAAGGGAATGTTTTCCCCATGTCGTTATCCTCAGAGATGGTACCTGCAAGGTTGGCCCCAAATCGAAACAGCTTATTTACCCTTCAGAGTACCCATATAGTGGTGATTAATGCTAGCCGATTTGGCAGCTAACTGGTTTTGGTAGCAAAGGCCACAAAGTACTATTTCGTGGATGGAGATCATTTATTTTATTTTCCTGTTTGGGAAAGCTAATCTAATGGTAAACCTAGTATAAAACCTGTTTAAAAAGTACAGTGTTCCCAGGTTGGATGTTCAAGGATTGCAAACCTTGGCGCCTGAAGCATCATTCACTCTGGCTTTATTTACGAATAGACAAACAGTTTTCTCAAGGTGAAACGATAATAAATAAATACAATATTCTCTGCTATTCAAACGGTGTATACATTTAGACTACTTGTGTTTTTTGTTAGCTCCTACTGCGACTTTGATTTGGTAAGTACAATATTTGAAATCTATCAGCAGGCATGAATTCTTCAGGCAGTATCAATGTATATGGTGCTTGTTGCAATCTTTGATTTCTTTCAATGATATACATCATTTTGCATTGTTACTTTATAGCGCTTCATTGTCTTGAAATCCTTCATAGGTGCTACATAGCACTCCGTGTAGGATGCCAGTCTTGTTTCTGGGCATTTTGAAAGTAAACCTATTTTCTGTGATTGCCTTATTTTCTCTTTCTTTGTCATTTTTAACATTTGTGAATATATCAGTTTGTTCTGCAGTTTAAATTAGGACAAGTTTCATTATTAGCACCTATGCAAGAGCATGGTTTTACAGTTGAGACAAACACATATTTTAAATATAGTACAGTGAAAAGTAGCACAGTAAAATAACAAAATAGCAAAAGATATTTAGTCACCGACAGTCATAAAAGCATATCAGCCGTATCCTATTATTAGTTTGGTACAGCCTACTGCATTAATTAACTGTTAACTTTATTATTTACTGGTATCAGGACTGTATCTTTTGATTTCACATTAATACAATTCCTACAACTTATTCCGCAAGATGGCCTTAAAGGTTTTGAATAAATGACCACAAAAGTCTTTGTCTTAACCATTGAGTATTATGAGTATTTGCATGATGTCCCTGCCCTGTACCAAAATATCCAAACAGGTAAAAAGTGATCTCGTGATCATTAAACTTAAAAAATAAAAATCTAAATATATATTACAAAAGGTTAAAATACTGTCAACTATAAGTGAATAGTTATTGAGGAATATGTTTGACTCTTTATTTTTTAACTGTTTGGGCATTTTTAGTTGTCACATTTTTCATGAGTAAATATATTTACAGTTAAGTGTGTAAGTTGGTGTGAATGCACCACCAGTGAAACGAACAATGCATCTGATTGGAATTTGCAGAATGGAAGCAATCAATTCCTATTTTTGTCGTGGGCTAGAAGTATAGTACGCATTAAGTATCTAAATGTATGTTGCGTGTTACTTTAGAAAGTGTGTGTTGAGTGGAAATAGCTCATGTCGCATAAGACATTTTGCAAGATTAAAAAAAAAGCTTATCTCACATGTTCCCTGTAAATGATAAACTGTTTACAAAAGTTATAACAAGTGAATGGTTTCTGCATTTTATTGCTGTGATGGTGTGTTGGAGAATAAGTTGTTTTCCCCCTCTTGTATGGAACTGTGTAGAATTAGTGATTAATATTAAAAATATTTGTGAATACTGGATGAGATTGGCCACATCAAGGCAAATCTTACAAGTTAGCATTTAATTTTTCACTTTGTTTTGAAAAAGGAACATTAGATTATATATACTCTAATAAAGGTTGTGTGAAAGTGAAATATTCTTCAAGTTTCAGACTTTTTTTTCTCCTTTGTGTTCTGAGAAAATGGAAGTTGTATTGGACAAACTTTTTTCTCAGATGAGTTTACTTTAATCATGCTTAAATAAGCTTCCACGTGTTCCCTTTTCTGCCACACAGGAAACAAAGCTGAAGAGGAGCTACTGAAGAGTCTCCTCACAGACAGTTACTGCCATGTGTGCGAGGCTGTGCTGCTGTTTAAATCACAGCGACTATCTCATTATGAGGTGTGTGTTAGTCTCTGGGCATAGCACCGTGATACACTTTTATTAGACTTGGAATCAGTGAAATCTTCATTAATGTCTCAAATTTCCTCTGACTGCAGGGAAAGAAACATGCTCAGAAACTCAAGGCGTACCTGCAGACCAAAAAAGCAGAAAAGCTGAATGCTAAGTCCACGGGAGCCCAGGTTAGTGTCCATTTTGAGATTTTTTTGGTTTTGTTTACATCTGTCTTCAGATAGAGTCTCTGTCCATAATAATGAGAATTGAGTGAGACCAAACAATGAGCATAAAGTAATATAAGCATCTGATGGTGAGGACTAAGGGTTAAAATATACTTGGGATAAATGGAAGAAATCTTGTGCTCATAAAATAAATAGTCAATAGTTTTTTGTTTGTTTTTGCAGCAAACCATGAGTAATGATAAAGACCGTTTCTGTGAGATGTGCAACATGGTATTTAGCTCTCCTGTGGTGGCAAGATCACACTATGAAGGCAAAGTCCATACAAAAAATCTTCGTAAACAAAATCTTCAATCATCAGGCAAGTTTGGGCTGTGTGATTGAAAAGTATTTTCTTAATCTGGATTTTGATATTTACGCCCAGTGAGTAAAGTTGTGTTGACAGTATGATTTCACTAACGGTTCTGTTGAATTTGATTATATCTCATTGCATTTATAGAGAAGTCTACAGAAGCGCATACTTTACCAGGTCTCCACCAGCATCCTTATCAGTCTGAGCAAAAACCATCCACAGAGGGTGTTGTGGAGCATGCTCTGGATCCAGCTGTCACAATTAGTACGTCTAGTGCAGAGGTTGATCTGAAGGACCCCAGCAAGTACTGTGCACTGTGTAATGCCTCCTTCACCACTGCCCACGTAGCCTTGCAGCACTACAGTGGGCGCAAACACCAGAGGAATCAGGCCAGACAGGAGGTGCTCAAACAGCTAGGACACAATGTAGAACAAGGTAACGTTTTGCCTTTGAGTAATCAGGGTAATGCAAAGGGTGCTAAATCCTTCAGAAATTAAATAAAGATCAGCACGGCAGTGCAGGGCAGGAACATTAACAAGAAAGGGAAAAAGAAACAGGAAATTCCAAAGGGAGAACTCAAAAATCTTGATTAAATTTCAGCCACGACCTCACTGATATTTTGAACAACTAACTACCTCAGCAAAGAAGATTTCCTTCCATCACAGGTGGGTCATTAGGACATGAGAAAATAGAAGTTGGCTTGTTACGGGGGGGGGATCCTGGGACATAGGGCGAGAGGCAGGGTACACCCTGTCAAGGGCAAACACAGAGACAGACTTTAAAATGTGCCTATGGGCAATTTAAAGTAACCAATTAATCTTACCCCAGTAAGGAGGAGGTAACTGGAGTACCTGGAGGAAACCCACCCAGACGGGGAGAACATGCAAACTCCACACATGGCCAAGGTGGACTCAAACCCAGGCCATTCAGATGTAACTGTGAGGCAGCAGTGCTAACTACTGTGCCACCCACCGTGCTGCCCTGTGGTTATGTTATTAACTATAATTAGGATTCAGTTTGTGTGACTGTAGGAGAGTGCATCAACATAACCAGTGTTTCAGTAGTTTCAGGTTTAATGGTTTAATGCAGCTGTGTCTTGTTTTTTTAGTTTCAGTTTTAGCACCTCTTTGTGGAGATAGCATGGATGACTTAGAGAAAATTAGAATTTGTAAAGCAATAAAGAAACTTGTTTACCAAAGCCTTTATTGCCTTTATTTATTTGAATATGTTAATTTTTTATCTCCCTTCTTTCTAATCTGTTTTCTCCAGCCAACTCCTTCATGTGTCAGATGTGTAGTGTGCAATTTAACTCTGTGGAGATGTACCAGGACCACATGCAGGGAAACAAACATCAGATGAGGTAACATTAAGAGCACAGTGTCAATTTTCACTGTGTCGTTTTGCTCTTAAAATGTAATCTTTACTACCCTGCACTTCAACTTGCCTTTAGCAATAAAATATTTTTGTAATAGCAACAATATAAATATAATTATCTTATAAATAAACAAGGGAGTCAATAGTGTGCAGAGCCTGTACCTTGAGTAAACATGCAGTAATAGTATTCCTTAAGCAAACAGTCAGTATACACAACTATATGGTGTTGTGATACTCGTTTTGAAGGTTTGTTTTTATGTTCTAATGTCAAAAACTGAATGAAAACTTTAATATTTCATCACCATTTATCTGATTGAATGGCAAACTAATTTAAGTTGATATGTTCTTGTCCAGGGAGAAGAAGGTTGTTGATCTATGCAAGTCCCAACAAAAACTCTACGCCACGTTTGCAGATGAACTGGCTGATTACATTCAGGTTCAGAAGGCTCGTGGTATCACCCCTAAGACTAATCAGGTCCTCCCACAGGATCCAAAGCAGAAGGAGGATGAAGATGAAGAACAGGAAGTGTTAAATAGGAAGGATGTGACAGAAGTAAATAAACCCATGCCTGGCCTTTCTCCTCCCTCCATTTCTCCTCATCAGTCCCACCCTGGTCATTACTATCCAGCTCAAATGGGGTGTTCTTCATTTCAGGGTCCACCCTTGCCACCGCATGGCTCGAACTACAACTATCCTCCTCCAGTTCTTCGCAACTCAGGTCTTCCACCTAGTTGGCCCAAGAAGAGAAGAAGGCACAGACAGTCAAGCTCCTCCTCCTATACTACTTCATTGTCTTGCTCTGACTCGTATTCCTCCTACAGTAGTAGTGAAAGGGACAGTGATCACAGTGACCACAGGCACAGAGAAAAGAGGAGGATTAAAACATCCCAGAGGGGCAGGGTCAGGAGAGGAAAGGATGAGGAGAGGAGGAAGCGCCAGAAGAGGGAAAGGGATAATGACTCAGAGGAGAGAAGACCAGAGCAATCTGTTGAGTCAGAAGAGGAAGAGGAGAAGAGGAGAAAAAAGTTAAAAATTCATGGCAAGTGGAGAGGAAAAGAAAAAAAATCCCGCAAGGAGAACTTTGAAGTGGAAAGAGGGGATAGGGTTATGGACAAGTTAAAGCCTGAAGACATGACGAAGGACAGAAAAGAGACTGAACTGCATATTCAGGCTGAAATTAATGTTAAGCAAAGGGAGGATGGAGAGGATGAGCCCTCAAAACCCAAATACAGAAAAGAGAAGAAGAAGGCAAAAGAGAAAAAAGACACTAGGACAGAGGAGGAGAAGCTGTGGGACGACTCTATTCTGGGTTGTTAAACTGTGCAGGACAAGCTGAACAGTATTATGGACTGCTTTTTGCAAGCATTTATAGGCATGACAGTCAAAATAAAGTATTCAAATTATTTAATTAATCCTGTCATCAGGTAACAAGGAATTTTTATATATCGTGCTCTAATATCTGGAAAGTGTTTAAGTGTTTTCCTATACAACTTTGCTAGCTGGCTAGCCATATAGAGTTGGTTTATATGTCTAAGGAACAAATGAATTTCTCTGAATTCAGTGTGTCTGAAGGAGATTCCGCATTAATTTTGTACTATGACACTTTATAATAAGTTTGGGTAGTGTGTACAGCTGATCGATGGCTGTAATCTTTAGCTCTCTGTTTATGAAGTCCTCTTAACTCATCACTAAATTACTTTGATTTTGAATGTGTGCATTGTTGATAGGTTGTCATTCCTTTAGCCGTCTGTGGTTGGCGCTGTTGAGCTTCATTCAGATCATCAGTGTTGCAAATAAAAGCCCATACATGTTGGAAGCTTAGTCATTTCATTGCATCCGAAGCTCTGTGTGCGCTCACTCGCAGGCACATAGGTTAAAACACAGCCACTGACAGCGTGCTCTACAGAAGTTCAGACATATGGAATGATTAAAAACGCAATACTGCCCAATGTGTACATCGCAGCACAGAAGAGTTAATTTCATTAGTCTGCAGCTCACTGTGCGTGTTTATGCGTTATGATTGCAATTATACAATCATACAGCACATTTGGGGTCATCCAGGTGCAGATGTTGAAATGAGGGCAGCTCTTTACATAACCTCAGAATTCAGGTTGAGCGGCAATGCGCAATGAACTGAACAAAGTAGTTAAAGGAGACGCCAAAGAGAAGTAAACGTCACCGTGTATCACCTACTGTACAACTATACGCTGGAAAGTAGACTACTTAAACTCTTTCTGCATGTATGTATGTATGATTTGCACATACCTTCACAAAATGTTTCTTTAAATAGGTCTTTGGCTGAGCCACTGATGCTTTCAGTGCATCACATCTACTCAAGAGAAACAACACGGTGATTTTATCCTTTAGGCTGCTTGTTGACTATAAATACTGTTAAATGTTCAGTAAGATCTAAATGAGCTTAAATGAACTGTGAAACTTTGGTTTAATATTGGTCAAAGCGAGTGAATTTATCCGAGAAGTATATGAAGAAAAACATGCATGAAATCACTTCCCTTTGTATTTTAATGTTCATTAGTTATCAAATAACTTAAATGTTGATTTGATTGCTGGTGCAAAGAAAAAAACGTGGATGAGAGAGTGACACGAAAGTTGTAAATTATCTTTAAATCTCTTGGTAATGAGAATAAAACTCCTACACCTGTGGTGCATAGAACAGTATGTTAATGGATGAAGTGTCAGAAAAGTTTAAAAAGGCAGAGCAGCAAAGTAAAGCAAGAGCTTGGCAGCTTTTGACGTAAAGCATTGAAGTGGAGAGACCAACAAAGACTTTATAGCTCAGCGATGTGTGAAGAGCGCAGATCTGAAGCCCCCTGAGATCTCCTGTTTTCAAAGAATCTTGTTCCCTGACTTGCTTGAGTCTACGACCCCCGGAGAACTGTAGGCTGCCCACATCCTCTCACCTTAAGATCCCCACCAGACCGCTCTGTACCCCGTACCCCTTCACAAACACACAAAAGATCCTCAAATGCCACACAATTTAAAGGATCATCAGTTTTATCGGGGAAGTTTGACTTGCATGGATAAGAGAGTTGAGCAGTCCTCTCGTTGTCAGAATAGCAACTTTAAAGAAAATATACTTCAAAGGCCACAGAGATTGTTTTGATGTAGGGAGGCGTGCTTAGAATTAGGTATGCAGTTTACCTCTGAACAGCCGTCAAACACGGCATAAAGCTGTAGGTATGGATTAGCGTTTGGTGAATATATATCAGTGTGCTAAATGTCAAAAACAAACAATTTATCGTGAAATTGAAGAGGTGATTATTATTTTATTTTTAGCAGTCGTCATTCACAAGTAAAACTGCCAAACACACACTGGTTCCAGGTTTGGAAATGCACAGACGTGCTTTTTGCTGTGTTTGTACATACAGTATATAAAGATTGAAGATATTCCATATAATTTTCTCAAATTTTAAATATAAAATCAATCAGTGGACATATTATTCAATCAAGAAAATAACTGATGGTTGCAGCCCCAATGGGCTTATTACAAAAGAAGGGTATCTGCTGTTGTTTCAAGCAATGTGCCCGTGACTGCCAAATGAAATTGAACAGAGTCGATTGCAGTTGCGTGTTGCGCGTACGGTGGGACATTGAAGATGGTCTGCAACGTCTTTACAGCATGTTGTCTGTAACTGTTGTTCAAATGATCGTATGAGATGGATTTTCAGTCCTATGGAAATCTGGGATAGTGAAAGTGTGAACATAAAAAGGTGTTTTGTTGGCTGCCAATAAGTTGAAATCATATTCACATGAGAATTGCTGATTTTAATATAAAACTACATGATTGATTATCAAGGAAGAAAGTAAGAATATTCACAATTTGTACAATTTGTTTTGCAAAATTACTTACAGCGGCAACAACGCCACTGGATTGGGTCTTAATGCTTTTTTTCTTTAAGCGCTTTATGCGTAGTGGTGTACTATGGTATGTTCAACCGTGGATATTTGAAGAAAATCCGCAACATTTTGGATCAAAGTTATTTTCTTACAATGTTTAGGTGCCATACTTTGATATTCCCTGTCTGTGCTGTGCAGGGAAACATGAAGCTGTGCATGTGGGGCTCTGCTGAACTCTAGGTCATGCACCTGGGCAGAGACCACAGCACTGCAAACTGCTGCTCTGGAAGTGTGCAACATTATTTAATTGCTTTTGTTTATGTGGGACATAATGTGAGACATCACCACATTTTTCAGCTGTGATGCAATCTCTTTATGTCTTTTTTTCTGTTTTATGACAGGCTTCATCTGACATTACCAGCTGCTATTGTTGGGTTCTGTGGCAGCATTAGCACTTTTTGATGCAGTGCTTTGACTGACGCGTATCTGTATTAGGCACTTGATTTTTTTGTATTTATTTATTTTTAATAGCAGAGAATTTGTTTATGTGCGTGCGTGCGTGCGTGCGCGTGCACGTGCTGCTGGTATACCCTATCTGATAGGCCCTGTGTGTGTCATCTTAGGGTGTTGCCTTCAAGACTCAGGGCCCTGTGAGTATAGTTCCTCCCATCATCTATGACAGATACCAAGAAGAGACAGTATTAGCACTTTCCTTCAGCTAGCACCCAACTTACACACAGATACTGCTGCACAGTGACGGCCTGACAAAATGATCCTGCTCTCACTGGCTTGGTTTCTGTTGACAGAACCGTTTTGGACATCTGGTAAGACCCATCAGCTTTCTCTTTTATGTTGTAAGCCTCCGACGTTCTTGACATCGCAAAGTCAGGCAGCTTACCGAGGGATGTTGGCATCAACTTCACCTGGTGCTTGTCTGATTTTTAACTTGAAATGTACATTTATCAAATACAGTCATTGTCATAGCTTGTGATAAAGGGTGAAATGTGTGTGTGTGTGTGTGTTTTTTTTTTAAAGTTTTTAAGAGTCCAGCTCTGACAGTTACAGACCAAGCACAAAGCAGTGGGCTTCGTTTAGTTTCTTTAATACGTAGACACAGAATAAGGAAAGTGTACATTACTGATACTGTTACGAATAGGCCAACTATCAATCTTTGACCCGTGTTTTTAAACTGTAATGGGTAATATTGCAGCAGTCCCCTGTCCATTCTATATTTGCATCTTTTTGTTACTGTATCACTACCGAGACATCGACATGAATCGTGCTTGTGCTGTATTGTGCCACTCACTGTTATAAACTAAATCGGTCATTTATGTCAGCAAGAGCAGCATGAAGCAAGAGCCAGAAAGTCCTAACCTTTCATACAAAGACGGCCTTTGACTTGTTGTGTGCATTTATGTTTCATAACACTGGTGATTGCAGCAGGCATGCCTGTGTGTTCGTCTTGAAAACGCACAAAGTAGAAAAGGATTGTAAAATGAGGTGAAATGGCATTTGCCACAAAGGCCTCTAACGTCACCTAAATGCTAAATCTGTCGTAGAGCAATTTCAAAATATCACTGTTCGAGTTTGAAATATATATACAGGAGATTTCTTCATATTTTCGTGTTTTATGTTACCAGTTGAATTTATGCTCTCCTCCGCCTTGTAGGAAGCCTGATAACTTGCATGTTTTTACAGGTATTGGTGTTCTTTTTGTTAAATACTAGAGACCGCACAGCCTCACTGGGGCACCGTCCTTCTTTCCAGCGAGCAAATGGACGAGGCCGCTCGTGATGTTAAAGCATAGAAAGAGTTTTTCAAACTGCTACAAATGTTTTTGCTGAAATCTCAAACAGCGCTCTTTTTCCATGTCCAGGTTCATACGAGACCCTGCTGCAAGACAACTTCGCTGTTCATTACCCCGAGCTCTTAGGCAGTGTCACCATTGATTGTGACTGTGGTGCCGTTGTTTGTGACTTAGTCTTCTGGTTCCGCAGTCACGTCAGTGGGAAAGCAGAGTTTCTGGGTAGATGCAACAACGCTGAACGTGTTACCTATGGGAATAACGTAGATCAGAAACGGTTCAGATTCAGCAAGAGGAGCAGTAACTCCTTCATCCTGCGTATCATCAATGTGACAGAAGAAGACAAGGGGATTTATTCTTGTGTCTTAAAGGAGAAAAACATGAAGGAAATGTGGAAGCCCGGGGCTCTTCTACTGCCAGGAGGTTTGTATGCTAAGTGCCTCACAGTTAAATATCATGTGTCTGCTTTCAGGAGACAGGTGACAGGTGATGGATGAGTTTAAGCGGCTGGTGTCCAAATCTCTTACTCGATTGCAAAAAACAAAAAAGTGCAATGTTCTACGGCCTCATTGGACTCAGTTTTTGTTCTTTGCTTCAGCGATTCCTGCAGTGCCTCACTCACAACACCATTTCCAAAAGAGTTATTGTGCAATACAAAATGTGAATTAAAACAGAAAGCAGTGATGTGACACTCAGAATTTCTGCTGTCTTTTTAAAGCATATGCTCTCGTTTTGACTTTGATTCCAACAACAGGATCTAAAATATCGCAAAGAGGAGCCGCTGATGGAACGCGCCACAAATAATGAGATTGTTTTATAAAACTGGGTATAAAAGACCATTCCAAAGTCTATAAGGAGTAAGAGAAAACTCTCTGAAAGAGCGCACGACTACATATTCCAAAAATAGAAAAAAAATACTGTAACATTTCTTGAGGTTAGATTTGGGGGGATAAATTCCACAAATTTCTAATTTGTGGAATTTATCATATACAATACTTAATATCAAAGGATTCAGAGAATCCGGCGAAATGGTTGTACAGACGGGAAAGTGGCCGTGATGTTTGTGCCGCCGGAGGCAGTGCCTCAAAAACAGACATTTGATGAAAAGGCAGAAACACCTTTGACAGTCAGTGAACACTTTTTTTTTTTTTTTGCTTAAAGCCGCATCATGAAAATAGAGATGTTTGTGGCATCTCAATCAAAATGAGCATACCTTTTTTCAAATAATGAAATTGATCTGTTTCCACGTTTGGTTTAACATCTTTCTGCTGTTTTCAAATTGCTCTAGGGTTCAAATGATTTGCAAATCATCGCTTAAGCCTTTGATTTACATTTTGCAAACAAAAAGCAAAGCTTCTGTTACAAACCTACACACAGTTATTGTACAGTCCAGATAACTTCAGCAGGGCTTAATTCAGCCCCTGCTGTTGTTGCTGACACATGTACACATTTCATATTAGAGTTCCTTGTAACTTAATTTTCTTTATACACATTCAGTAGGTGAATGTGTTCGAGTGTTGGGTAAGAATTGGCTGAAAAAACTGTTCGCTGGATTAGCAGACGCACCGGAGAGGAATCTGTACCTGGAGAGCAAATCCATCAATATTTCTTATGGAGACTGGTTGAAAAGTAGTGTAAAAGCAACAATTTTCTTTACAAAAAACTGTTTGTCACTTGGCCTAATGGCTCTTTGGTCTTTATTTGACAGAGACCCCACCAACACCACCACCTAAGCCAAAGCTCAGACCACAACCAAAAAAAAAGAAATGTGACTGCGATACAGAAAAAGGTAAGTTATTGAAAACTCTTAAAAGCACCTTCACTTGTTTGCAGCAGTGTGTAACATTTTGCGGCAGAATGATAACTGATTGATTAAATGATGACTCGAGTGAAAAGCAGTCTTACATGCAGCCGTATACTGTATGTGTTTGCTGCAGGTGTCTGCTCCACGATTCTTTGGCCCCTCATTGGACTTCTTGCAGTCTTGGCTCTGGTTCTCATCTGCACGCTGCGATACTTCAGCCGTAAGTACTATTTAATACACTTAATATTGGGAAGTAGGCGGGACTGCATAGGCTCCAGAAAGATGTGCCCGGCAATGCATTAAATTATGCTAGCAAATGGTTGAGAAAAGAGGTTTTGCATATTGTTTGAAATCTTTTATTTCTCAAGTCTTTCTTTTTTTTAATGCTTTCTCGCTCACAGGGCTGCCCAGAAAGTGTTACCACCACTTTGCAAAGTAAGTACAAAACTATTGACGAGGAAAACAGCTGTTTTTGTGCTTCATTTGATTTTTATTTTCTTCTTCTCAGAAGAAAAATCTTAATTCTTTGCAGTGTTTGTTTAATTTTGATTCTGCCACCATACGCACTGACGATACTGTCTTCTGTTGTCTGCATTACAGAAGAGGCAGATGACCTCAAAAAAAATCCTGCATCTGCATCGCATGTATAAATGAAGGTAAGTATCATATGTGTGAAATGTTGTCTATGGTTGTTGAAGCTAATGGAAATTAATGCATCGTCTTTCTGTGATTACAGCGGCTGAAGGGCTTCGCTTGAGTATTCTGTCCGGCGGAGCGCGGAGGTCACGATTCACCTGTGAAATGTGGTCCTTATTTAGAGTTAAATGAACTCTCAGCAAGAAAACACTTTTTTCAACAGCAGCAGACATGTAAGATATTGTAACATATTGACAGGCTTCCATTTAAAGCCCTCTGTTTCCATTTCTAATATTCTTAATTGTCAGCATGCCGATTGTATTGTAATTTATCAAAGTGCTTTTTTAAAATCAGCAGGTATTAGATGTGCTGCGAACTGTAATCAACTTATTTGCATATTAACATCACAAAGTAGCCCAATAAACATCCAGCAATTGTTCCGTTTTCTGCATTTTTTTTGCTCTCTTCTGTATTGATTTGTGTTTATGTTTTTCACACTATTTTGCAGCAGTTTAGACACGTCTGTCTCAAAGGAGCTTGCTTGTGTTTGATCAATAAAATTGTATCATTGCCATCATTTAGAGCGGTGATCTAATTATGCCCTCAGCACCAAAAAGCAGCTCTGCTTTGAAACTAATGAAATCCAGGAGCATCTTTGCAATAGCAGAAGCGTTTGCATGTAAACGCTGAAGGACAAGCGCAACATGTTTTTCCAGTGAAGGGAACAGATAAAACTCTGTGTTTCAAACTGCTTGTTGAGTTGTACTTCTTAGATTTCTGTGCATGTGTACGGAGAGGACATAGAGGTTTGAAGGTGGGTGTTGTACTGCCATTGTCAATATTGCGCTCAGCGGAAGTTGAGTAGGTGAGTGACGGGGTTTGGTGTCTTCTTTTACTTTTGATGTGTAAACTTGCATCATATTCAGTTTCTCTTGAACTGCAGCGTATGTGGCAACAAGTGTCATTTTAAATGGCAGAGGCTCCATTTAATAGTAATTGCTGCCTTACTCTCAGTCATGTGCATGTGCATGCACACATAAAGAGACACGCACACATACACAAAGCAACACAGACACACCTGCGTGATTGAGAAGCGCAAAGTTGCGACTAGGTTGGTGGCTATTTGGGTCTCAGGGAATGTACGCGGCTCTTTCCTGTGCGCTGGAGAGCGAGGATAGACTGAGCCGTGTTCACTGAGATGCTATCGCTTTGCTCAGCTTTGAGCTGTTCTTCTAGTCTCTGAAACAAAAAGACCACAAAAAATACCACAGACTGAACCACAAGCACTGACAGCGACAGAGGGAACAGTAAGAGAAAGAGAGAGTAAAACGTTTTGAAATGAATGCAGTAAAAGGACAATTAAATGAAAACTGTAAGATTTTTGGTTTTTTTTGGAAGTGTGTTTTATTGGATATAATACAATATTACATTTATTTGACCAAATACACTTAAACACAGTGCACAGTTGGGTGGACAGGGATGTTTAATTATAAATTTAATAAGCACAAATTGAGAGAAGATTTAGGAATACATTTGAATTCTTGTAAAGAGAAGTAACACTGGTTGAGAACATTAAAAAAAAAAATAACATCCTGTATCAGCACGTTACAAAGTAGCCCAAGGTCACAGTGCATGCCACCTTAAGAAAAGCATCATCGTTTACCTTTGTTTACCTCTATGTATGAGATAATCCAGTTAAACAACACAGTCTCCTAAATCAGGAAACTGAACCAGCGCCTTGGGGTAGCGAAAGAAAACTGACGATTGCAACCTTTGCAGAGTATGTTGTAGGACGTTTCTGTTAGATAGCTTTAATTTTTTTCTAGCGTTAGCTTTAATGGATGCATGTAAAAAATGTATTAAACCCATATACATCAGATGCCATTAAATGCATTCATTTAATTTATAAAAATGTATATTAAAGATAATGGATTTCTTCAGCTTTCTGGACCTGGATAGATTTATTTAAAACATATAAGACACAATAGCAACTCATAAATATGATAAACTGTATACAGTATATTTATCATTAAATCAGGTGTGCAGTTTCCTTTATTATTTCTTTATGTTCAAAAATTAACATAGACTATGCTTAGACTTTTTTTATTTATTTTTTTGGGGGGAACATGAACTTTACAAAAAAGAGAAAAAACTCACAGAAGAATCCAGCGCTTTTTCCTCTTAAATACTGTAACATATATAGATGTTGATGATTTTAAGCAAAAGCTATTAAAACATCTGACCTGTGCAGCAGTTTTACATATAAAGCCATTATGCGTGTGCACACCAACACATTTAAAATAGCGCAGCCATACATTATTACAATATGTGATTTCAAATAGAAAACAAATGATGTGACAGTGTACACTCAACTATTTGAGGTGATATTCACAGCTTCTGTGCAATATATCTTAAATACATAAGAGCCACATATTTCTATATCCTTGTATTTAATATGGGCCATGTGTCAATTCTGACGCACTATCGTTATTCTGTTTAGGGCAAATTTGCATTAAACGCTAAAAAGCACGGTAGCCCTTTTTGAAATATCAATATTTACAAGTACAATTTCTTACATTGTAATAATCAGTGCACAGAAAAATGGGAACTTATCCTTTTGCGTCGCCTTTTGAGACGTGGAGTTATTCAAAGTGTTGCACGCTCTTTTCAAAAGTCGTTTGAAAAGTTCAACAAAGAAAATGCTTCCCAGGGGTGAGTAAGGCACTGACTCAAGGTCATACACTGAAGAGCAGTGAATGAGGACCCTGTTTAAAATAACAGTTTCTACATTGACATATTTGTATGAGCTATTTCAGCTTTGTCAGAAAAGCCCAAAAAAGGTAAAGGGAGATATGTCACAGATTTATCAACGGTGTTATTTAACATGGGTCGAGCATAAATTCTGACACCATTTGGAATAAAGCACATTAATTGCAGTTTTACAGTGTAAACCTTTGGAATATCAATAAGTGCAGTTTCTTGCTTTGTAATAAGAATCAGTACGCAGCAAAAAGCCATAAAAGTAAAAGGAAATGAACAGGAAGCCGTATAAACAAATAATTATGACCGTATGCCTTCAATTTTCAATTCCTCCCTTTCTGAGCCCTCCATTTCTACTTACTCTCCTCCTCTCGATGCTCTTGGTTTCCGCTTTAGTCCTTATCCTATAATGCTTGAAGCACCCTGTTGAGCAGCAGAGCAATGAGAAGCGAGCCAAACTGCACAACAAATATGATTCCCGTGCATTTACTGGCACTGAAGGTGGTCTTTTCAGAATACAAGGACGTGTCTTCTGTCTGCAATTTAATGTCAAGCTATACAGCATTAATGTGCTGAGTTCTCTTCTTGTTTTTTTTTTTTCTCTTCACTGGCTTCCCCTGGTCACCCACCACATTATCTCACACACACACACACACACGCTCAAGTTTCAGGTTGGAGACCCCCTGTGTGACTAAGATAGGGAAGCCCATGCAGGTGTGTTTCTGGGTGACTCAACCCTGAAACAGAGCTATGGAAAGGTGAAGTGGGCTAATCGAGTGCATTTTGACTGGGTCTTCCCTTTGACACGACGCATCAACAGAATCCCCTTTTTTACTGAAAACGATGCCTGAAAGTCTGAAACTGAGTTTGTGTCCATGTAGATTTCATTTGAAATAAATGTGAAGGTAACTTCAGAAAAACAAAATGAGATCAGTGTCTGTGTGAATTTTGAGGAGCTACTGTAACAGAGTAAAAAAAAACAAACAAACTACACTTAATGAGAAAAATATTTCCTCATTGTTTGTTACTTCACTCCCCCTTCTTTTTCATTCTTTCTCTCTCCTCCCACCCGTGGAACAGATAGATCCCCCGCAAGCGCACAAAATGTCAGCACTCGATGCCCATTACCAAATTACTGCATTTATTTTCCAGCACTGAACCGGAAAAAGGGGCTTCGCGTTGCGCCATAGCAGCTGTAGCTCTGCTTATTTCATCTAAAGGGGGTTTCACTTCCGTACACCTCCTAGACAGATTTCACATGAAGTGATAGAGGCGTGAGGCTGTTTTTGTTGCCATGTTCCTCTTTGCTTTGCTTCACTTGCGGTCACCACCTGTACTGCTTTAGCTAATGTTTGGCTTTAGCGCTTTAGAGGCGATGCACAAAACTAATAAATTTTAAGCTAAACCAGGTTCTTAAAAGAATATTTTGGCAATTCAATTAATTCATTCCCCTCTTTTCCCTTAAGGCATACTGTGACATCTTTTGTTAGTCCACAAGCAGCTATTTTCCCCTCCAAGTCTCAGTCCCTCAAAGTTACAACACATGCTTGTTACTAATACTTTGCAAAAAAAGAGCCGATAGCCTTTATATTTAAGAATGATTTTACACATGTAGCTTATCCGGCTGAACAATGAAAATATTATAAACGTTAAGCTGTTGCTTTGCTCATTGTTGCCGCGTTGCCACACACAGAAGCTGATTTCCATTATTATTTTTGTTGAAAA